>LVTN01001869.1:0-13182 GCA_001649415.1 Musa itinerans | reverse complement strand
AGGGGTGGTTGCACCGCTGGCCAAAAATCTGGGTCCGTATGGGCTGATCCATTCGGCCCAATTTGGGTCTTTCAGGGGCCCAATTTCCCCAAGATTAAGTTAATGGGATCACCTCCCATTTCTAACTTAATCATTGCGCTAACTACTACCTTTCTTAAGGCATATACTGCAGCTTGCTCCGATGCGTCAATCGCTTCTTCCGGCGAGCTTCCGGCGATCTTCCGGCGAACATCCGATGAACCTTCGGCGATGCTCCTACGGACTTCCGGTAAACTCCTGGACTTGCGACGATCCACTTGGCGAGTTCCGACGAGCTTCTTTGGCAAGCTCCTGGACTTCTCGGATTTGTTCCCGCAGAACCTCCGACGACCGTCCGGACTTCCGTCGAACTCTCGAACTCCCAACGTGATCATAGTCTTGACTCCGGCACAACTCCTGCTGCATGTCTTACTTTCATCGTAGTTAATCCTGCACACTTATCTCAACATATGGATTAGATAACAAATGACAATTGACTTCATCATCAAAATCCGAGATTCAACAAATTAGTGCTATCACAAACTTTCAATGATTTTGAGAAATTACGCTCAATAAGGCCCGTAACGAAAATGCATTTAAACTTGAAAATGTTCATAAGAGTGCATGCAAAAGTAGTAGACAATTAAATAAGAAGGCAATGAAGATAAACATCAAAAGAAAAGAGGACACCAGATTTATAGTGGTTCAGTCATCATGGCCTACGTCCACTCCCGATTCCTCCTCCGTCGAGGGCACCAGTTTCTACTATCGATCTTGTTTTAATGGGCAAAGATCAACTATCCTCTTACAACTCTTTCTCCTTTTCATGGGTTTAGGAGACAATCTTAACAAGTCTCACACATCTCTTAGAATGGTCATAAATCTTAAGGAAGAGGAGGAAGACACTTAGCACTTTTTCAAGACTTTTACAACTCAAAATCTCAAGACCATTTGTTCACTTTTCATGCTTTATAAGCAAGAAAGATTGGGGTATTTATAGGCCCCAATTGACTTTAAAAATAGATTCAAAAAGTATCTCATCACAAGTTTTCGGGGTATTGGCAGTACCACTACCATTATTGAGCAGTACCACCGTTTGTCAGACTGACAATTGGTGATACCATCGCCTGTCAGTTTGAAACTATACGGTATCACCGACCAGTCTAAAATTGACATTGGGAGGTACCATCACCTAGTCTGGCGGTACTATCGCTTGACAAGGCCTCGGAGACCGGGCTTTGGCAGTACCACCGCCCAAATAGCCTAGGAGGCTGAGCCTCAAGCGGTGCCACTACTAGCCCTGGTGGTGCCACCACTTAGGCTAGCTAAGGGTCATTGAATGGGCCTTCCACTTAGCCCAAAACAGCCCCAACTAAGGCCTAGTTGGCCTCCAATTAAATTAGTAGGGTTACACCCAAACCTAACTCAAATTAAGACCTAACTTCGACAATAATGACTTAAGTAATTAGAAGACAACAAATCTAAGTTGTTCGGCTTGTCATTTGTTCATCCGATCTCTGGACGAACTTTTGGCAAACTTCTAGCAAACCTTCGGCGTATCGCTCAATCCATCAGTAAGTTGACTCCTGTAACTTCTGATCTTGGCATAATATTCGATTGTTCTGGCTCTATGCCTATTTTCCAACTCCGACCCAATGTTGATTCTTCTTACTTCAATCGTTTTGCCTTTTCTGATCGAAGTTAGTCCTGCATCACTTTTCTCAAATAGTACATTAGATCGTAAACTCATCAATTGATTTCATCATCAAAATTTGGGATTCAACAATTATCTCTATAATAATTCACTCGACTCATCAACTACGGACGTACTAGGCTACTACTATAGTCTCTCATCCATTTAATATTCTAGAGACTGTATAATTCCTCATCGAGTCTCGCTCTAATCGGATTCTCCTAAAGAACCGTTTCTCTCTCAATCCGAATGATCTTGGCTAAGGATTTTGTTAGAATCACGAATGGCACTAAGAGGGGGGGGGGTGAATTAGTGCAGCGGATAAAAATGACAAATTTAAACAACTTTGGAAAACTTCATGCAATGAAACTCTTAGTTCGACGAAAACATTTTGAAAAGATGTTTGACTCGAATAAGTTTGTAAGTGAGTAGAGAGGAGGGGATTAGATAGTTTGCAATGAACTAAAGTAGAATGCAACAAAAGTAAAGTACGCACCAAGAAGAGAACATGCCAATTTTATAGTTGTCCGGTCATCCAACCTACATCCACTATCGACACCTCCTCTAATGAAGTCACCTGTTTCCATTATTGATCTTTCTTGAAGGGCAAAGATCAATCACCCCTTTACAGAACTTTCACAAGTGGCTCACTCTCCTTTTATAGACTTTCATACTTAGAAACGATGGAGGTGAACTCTCAACTTTTGTAAGCTATATCACTATAGTTTTGGTTCAGTTCTTATCACTTCTTTGTGCTTTACTAGTTGAGAAGTAAGGGGTATTTAGAGCCCTCAATTGGCTTCAGAATTAGAGTCAAAAAGTGTCACATCCTCAATTTTTGGGGTACTAGCGGTACCACCACCATTATTGGGCAGTACTATTGTCTGACACTCTAACACTATGTGATACTACCACCTGACAACTAGGAGGCTGAGCCTCAAGTGGTTCCACTGCCCACCCTTAGCGGTGCCACCGCTTGGCAAGGCTCCAAGTGGCCGAGTAGGCCTTCCATCGACCTAACTCAGCCCTGTTTTGGGCCTTATTGGTCCCGAACTGAGTTATTGGGATTACCTCCCAATCGTAACCCTAATTATGTGCTAACTTTGATTTTTAAGGCATACACTAAATAAAACATATCCAGTAAGTCTAGGTTTCTTTTGGTGAGCTTCCGACGATCTTTCGGTAGACTTCCGACGATCTCTCAGCAATCTTCCAACGGACTCCCGACAAGCTCTTGGACTTCACAATGATGTTCTTGGTGAGTTCTAAGGAGCTTCTTTGGTAAGCTCCTGGACTTCTCGGCCAATTCCGGGGCCACTTCCAACGAACCTCCGTAATCCCGACGAACTCCTAACAAACTCTTGATCTTGACTCCGGCACTTCATTTTGCTTTATACCTTGATCGCTATCATAGTTAATCCTGTATACTTTTCCCAACATATAGATTGAATTAAATAATTTCCCAATTGATTTCATCATCAAAATCCGAGATTCAACAATCTCCACTTTTTTTATGATAACAATCAATTGATAATGGAGTTAACCTTAACTCCCCCCATCTATATGCCATACTTGAGAAAAGACGCTCTTGAATTCAAGCATCAAACCGATATGTTATATATATTTAAACTTATTGACATGCATATCATGATACTAATCATGTTTTACCATATCAAAATATAATACCACGTATTTATCACAATGAAAATGATGTTAAGGCATGACATCTATTTTCAAGTCCAATATCGAATGATCATTTTCAAGTATGATACAAATTTCAAATATGAAATTTAGCAAGATTCAAATTTCAAGTTTAATAAAAGATGATAATTCATCAATCCAAGGCATGATACTAATTGGAAGTAGGAAATTAAGCATGATAAGTTCGACATTTATTATTTTGATATGAAATCAAGCATGATTTTAAGAATGAAACATTTTCAAGTATCCATACCACATTATGATGCGTTTTAAACATTCATGATACATTTTAAGTATCTACGATACATACGATTCATATGTGATACATTTTGATATTTTTCAAGTATTTATGATATATTTGACGATACCAATCATATTTCAAGCATTCGTAATACATTCTAGCATTTACGATATGATACAGTTCACACATTATGTCAAACATTCATAATGCTAAGTTGCCATCAATTTCTCACAATTCTCCCCCTTTGTCATCAATAAAAAGGAGAACCATTCAACAATGCAAGTGTTTTAAAAAAAAATATTCAAGTTCTACACTAATTTATCCAAGCTAGCAAAAAAAATGAGAAGTTAAGCAAAAACATTGTGTGATAACTACTTTTGGTTTTTGAAATGGATAATATTGAAAAGCACATAACGTCGAAAGGTACATCATAGAATGTAGGAAGTGTAGTCCGAATTTGCTATATCTCGATTAAGATATGATCTTGACGTAGTTCAATTCGATCCAATCGAGTCACTACTGGATTGACAAATGAGGAGGGTGCTTGCTCTGTTGAAGGTGTTGCCTCAAAGGGATTGGTAGGAGGAGAATGACTTTCCCAATATATAGGTGTTTCTGATTCTGGTTCAGGTGGGGGAGGTTCAATCCTCCTAGCTAATCTAGTCCAAATTCAATTTCTTACTATATATCTTAATCTCCTTAATAGATATCTATTGATGACATTGAATCGATCTAGTTTTAAGGTTTCTTCATCATATGAAATAATATGTTATGGGCATGCATTAATCTAGTAATTAAACCACCATATAGAAGTATCATATCTTTTGTTGAGAGTTTAATCATGTTTTGTTGTATTAGATATCCAAAACAGTTGTAGTGTCCTACCATAATCCAATACATTGTTCCTAATTCCATTTGACTAACTTCATCATGATGATATTATTTTGGAAGTAGGATACTTATCACAATGTGATGAAGCAATTTTATGCTAAAGGGTAACAAATGTTCACAACTTTTTGGAATGATGGACAGATTTGGGTTACCAAAGATAGTGCCTAATGCCTCAAAATATGTAACCCCAATTGATTCAATATCTCATTGTCCTCTAAAGTAGCAACCACTTCTTTTTTTAGGAATTCCTATAAGGTTGTAAATTTCACTATCCGTGATGGATATGTGATGCCCTAAGAGATAAGTTGACACCCTATCGTTTTCATCCATATGCAAGTTGTTGTAAAACAAACAAACAAGTCTACGCTAAATGGGTTCACTTATTTGGAGGATTGGAAAGATATCTAAGTTAGCAAACCATTGAATTTGTTTTAAATTACTCAATTCTTCTAGATCTACATATTTTCCCTTATGAACACTTCTAGACTCAAAGGTTGAGAATTTAAAGGCATGTTGAGGGGAATCAAAGAGTATGGAATCATAGGTTTCATCTACTCTCCTCTTTCCTTTGTCCCTTGAGGATCTTCTAAATGCCATGAGACTACATATGTTATCAATGGAAAAACTATAAGAAACATGATCTATCAATGAATTGAGAGAAAGGTTTTGAGGATTACCCTTGTAGTTATCTCTTGAAAAGTTGAGATTGATCTTTAGATTTGCAAACGATGAGGGTTTTCTTGAGTTTCTAGAGAGATAGTAAGAGGAATAAGGGGTGTAGAGAGGTTTAGAGGGGGTGTAGAGAGAGTTGGGGGCGATTCTACCATCAGCCCTAAAAGAGATTTTATAGGGGAGGGTTGCGGATGGTGGTATCGCTAGCTAGGCAGTGCTACCACCTACGGGCAGTGTGCTCTGGCGGTGGCATTGCCAGTCCAGCGATGCTACCGTTGGTGCACTCCCTTCTATCTTCAAGTTGTAACTTTTGACCATAGACAACGTAGCAACCATTTTTAGCATTCTAAAGTTGCTAATCATTCAATTCAATATCCAAAGACATTCAAGCTAATGTTTACTAATCCTAAATTTAGACATTCAAGTCAAGTCATCACTCTTTTGATTATTGAAAGAGTAAGCTTCGCAACACTTTTGAGATGAGCAGGCCAACACTTTTCTATCCATGTTCATTAATGATTCAATCATACAAATCATAAATACAAGAAAATTTGTAATACAATTCAAGTCACAGACATCAAGAAATGATATATCATGGTTTATTTATATAACTCATTTCCTTAGTTGATGGAGGATAGAATCGTAGGAGAAGAGTTTCGTGAAGAGCTTAAAAAGAAATGAGGTGAAAGAACCAAGATTTGTATTGAAGAATATCTTCAAGAAATACGAAGATTATTTCATGTAGGGTACATCTCAAGTTGTAAATAGCGACGTATCATCTAAACAAATCCAAAGGTGTCAGTCATCATCCCCTCCATTTGAAAAACCCAATTGAAGCAATGTAGATAGTTTCCTATAAGATTAAGGATAGTTAAGTATGCTCTAGTATTTTATAAAAAATCATGCATTATTATTTAACACCAAAAGACACTACATAAACCATCTTTAATTGAAGGGTTTATCAACAACTCAAGTATCAAATATCGAAAAGTTAAGATCATAATTAGGATAAAACTTATTTAAATTTAAATCATCAAATCATCAAAGTCACTTTCAAGAGATTCAAAACGACATAAATAGATTCATTGAAAATTTGATAATATTTTAGGGATATAGACATTTTCAAGAATAATGCATTCCCTTTTTTTGTGTTTCAATTTATGTGATTTATTTTATACAAGCATGCCTTTATCTTTTATGCTAAATAAAACATGCATCATCGTTTAAAAACAAAAACAAAAAAAAATCTTTAAGATCAAATGTGTAGCACATAATTTCAAAACATAGGATTTCAAATTGCATCATTAAATCATCAAGCATGATTTTATTAAATATAAAGCATCTTTATTTAAAATTATTTTGTTATCGATAGTTCTAGTTCTAACGATATTTCCTTTATTGTTTTGGCTAGAGAGCTTTATTATGTATTTTGGATCTATGGTCATAAGCCTTGAGCATCCATTCTCAAAATATCATTTTTGCTCCTAGCTTGTGATGGTAAATATTTCTATAAAAAAGGGTGATTTTTAGGTATTCATTTGACCTTGGGTGCCTCAAAAATCGATCTACTCAACTTATCATTTTGCATTGAGTTCTTTGCGGTTTCTTTAGGAACCCAAATCAATTTATATGGACTATATCTCTTAAACGGACATTTATAAGTAACATGTCTGAGTTTGCACCAAAAGTTGCATTTGGTGCGGGATTATACATGCAAGTTAGGGTATTTAACAAAGGTGCTTGGATTTTGGTGAGAGCTAGTCACAAATCCGATTCCGCCTCTTCTATGAACGTGACCCTTATTAGCAAGGATCATGTTTAAGGACTTGCTATCAACCTTAAACTTTTCTAGAGTTTCTTTGAGTAGCAAGCTTTCCTTCTCAAGTGCCCCAAAGTGTTCACACTTAGTGCATAGAGGCAACGAAGGATTATCATGCTTAAGTTTTTCAAATTTATTATTTAAAAGGGTATGCTCCTTTTTCAAAGAATTATATTTTTTGCTCATTATTCTACATTCATCGAACAAATAAAAAAAAGCACTTAAAATCTCATTAAAATATAAATTTGCATCTAATGAACTACTTACCTCATCTTTGATAGCCATTAGTGCGTAGTTGGTGATTTCCTTGTTGCTTTGTTCTTCATCTTCAGAATCGCTCGAATCATCTCACATTGCTATGAGTGCCTTCTTCTTCTTTGGTTGTTTCTTCGTCACTTGGGGACATTCACTTTTGAAATGTTCAGACTTCTTACATTCATAGCATATAACTTATTCTTTCTTGGGTTCAATTTTATTTTTAGTGCCATTTTTAGATTTATTTCTTTTTATAAATTTTTTAAACTTTCTTGTCAAGAGTGTCAAGTCATCTCATAGTCCTCATCACTTGAACTTCCTTTCAAGTGGTCTTCATGAGTTCTTAGTGTCATATCTTTCCTATTCTTTGGAAGGTTATTCTCAAGCTCTTCATGAGCGTTGCAAATCATCTCATAGGTTAGTAATGACCCGATAAGTTCTTCGAGAGGAAAATTATTCAAATCCTTGGCCTCTTGAATGGCCATTGCTTTAGAGTCGGAACTCTTTGGAAGGGATCTCAATATTTTATTAACAAGTTCAAATTTTAAAAAATTTTACCAAGCGCTTTTAGACCATTAACGACATCTGTAAACCAGGTGTACATGTCTCCAATGGTCTTGGTTTCATTTAAAATAATTCATAAGAATGAACTAAAAGATTTATTTTGGACTCCTTTACTCTACTAGTGCCTTCGTGAGTGATTTCGAGTGTGTGCCAAATAACAAAAGCTGTTTGACAAATAGACACTCGATTGAACTCATTTTTATCTAAATCGTAAAATAAGACATTCATAGCCTTAGCATTTAAAGAGAAAGTCTTCTTCTCTAACTCATTCCAATTATTTATTGGAAGAGAAGACTTTTGAAAGTCGTTTTCCATAATGTTCCACAAAGTATAACACTGGGACGATAAAATTATTGTCTAACAATGAGGTATCATCATCCATCCTGCATTTTCTGAGCGAATCAATTAGTTAACTCATTCTCTAATAAGCACCTACACTGTAGCTCTAGTGTCCCCACATAAGCAACTATGAGACCAGCCACCTCCATTATATGGATGGGAATATAGTACACAAGTTTGTCCAGTTATCTCAATGTCCCACTTGAGTAACCTATGACCAGGATTATTTATGGTCTATAATTAAATATGAATCGGTCTCATTATCGTGATCTCATCATGATCCATTTCCCATTGCACAAATCCATGAACATCATAATATATTTATGCATTTAGCAATATAAAGTGAGAAAATGCAATAAGAATAATAAGCAAAAAGAGTACATGTCATGCCATATGTGCCATCACTCACGTGATTGGCTTGTAAGGCACCTATGACTAGCAATCTGTCACTTGACCTAAAGCTAATCTCCTATGTGTCTGATCCCCATCAGACCCCTGTAACGCTCAAAGACAATATGAGACAATGGCTTTGTTAGTAGATTTATGATGTTATCTTCGGATGAAACTCTTTCTATTGTCACATCTCCTTGGGTGACTATCTCTCTAATCAAGTGGAATCTCCTTAGAATGTGCTTTGACTTCTAATGAGACCTGAGTTTTGTTAAATCTCAAATTTTGATGATGAAATCAATTGATATGTTTATGATCTAATATACATTTTGAGTGACATAGAACTAGTTTCAATCATAGAGAGACAATTTGACTAAAGTAGGAAGAATTAATGTTGGGTCGAAGTGAAACATATCAGAAGATTGGACGTCGAGCCGAAGGATCGGTCGACATGTCGGCAAAAGGCTTTATGCCATGAGTTCAGGCATTGGGCCAAGAAGATCAAACATTATGCCAAGGAGATCAGATGTTGCAGGAAGAAAACATACCAATTGGGCAATATGCTGAAGGAGAGGACGATGTGCCGAAGGGTTGGATGAAGCGTCGGATGAACTAATGACAAGTCAGACAACATGTGATTAATGCTTTGTAATAATTTGTTTAGATCAAGTTAGTTTAGGTCTAATTGAGTCAGTATTGGGGTGAAACAATGCTAACTAAATTAGGGGCTAATTGGGCCTGAATTAGGGTTGAATTTGGCCCATTATTTAGCCTATTCAATATCCTATAGTAGGGTCTGGTGGTGGTACCACCTAAACTAGGTGGTGGTACCACCCAAACATAGTCTTCAAGACTGTGTCAAGCGGTGGTACTGCCAGACTAGGTGGTGGTACCGCCTAAACAATCTTCAAGACTATGTTAGGCGATAGTATCGCCCAATCTGACACTAGGCAGTGGTACAAGATTTATCGAACGATATTTTTGAATCAACATAATTTTTTGTAAGTACTAATTCACCACCTCCTTTTAGTTCCGACTTAGTCCTAATAGTTGGTATCAGAGTGAAGTTTTTCTCGATTGGATTAACACCCAAGAGAGATGGCTTTTTTTGGTTTTCAAGAGGGTCTTTCTATCACTTGTCTTCTTATGTTTAATGGGACGGACTACACTTATTGGAAAACTCGGATAAGAGTTTTCTTGCTTTCTTTGAACTTTGATTTATGGAATATCATTGAACTTAGTATTCAAACCCTCTCTAAACCTATGAATGAATGGAATGACTTTGAGAAAAAATTATTTTCTTTAAATGCTAAAGCTAGGAATGCTTTATTTTGCACTTTAGATAAAAATGAGTTTAATTGTATTTCGACTTGTGAAACTATCCATGACATTTGGCACACTCTTGAAGTCACACATGAAGGCACAAGTAGGGTTAAAGATTCTAAAGTCAATATTTTGATACATGATTTTGAATTGTTTTGTATGAAACTAAATAAAACCATTGAAGACATGTATAACCGTTTTATGGATGTGTCAATGGTTTCAATGCACTTGGTAAAAGTTTTTTGAATCTTGAACTTGTGAATAAAATTTTACGTTCTCTTTCTAAAAACTAGGATTGAAAAATAACTGTCATTCAAGAAGCAAATGACCTAAATAATTTTTTGCTTGAAGAATTTATTAGGCCTTTAATGACCTATGAAATGAGTTGTATGGCATAAGACGAACATGAGAATAACCTTCCAAAGAATATGAAGGATATGATACTGAGAACCAAAAAATACCACTTGAGTGATAACTCAAATCATGATGATAGTAACAAAGAACTTTTGATGAGAAAATTTAAAAAATTCGTAAAATAAGAAACTAAGAACAAAAATAAGCTCAAAAGGAACACAACAACTTGCTATGAATGTAATCGACCAGGGCACCTCAAAAGCAAATGTCCGCAACAAAAGAAAAAGAAGGCATTCAAGGTGACATGGGATGAATTGAGTACATCCGAAGACAAGGAGCAAACCAATAAAGAAGAGGTGGCGAACTACGCCTTGGTGGCTTTCTACAATGAGGTAAGTGACTTAACCAAAACCCATTTACTTTACTATGAAATTACTTAATGCATTTCATGAGTTGCTTTCAAATTAGTAGATAAAATTCAAAAAAAAAAAGAAAAAAAGGGGGGGCGGGGGGTGGCAATCATGCTTCTCTTTCTAGTGATTTGAAAAAATTAAAAATTTGAGCATGACAATTGCATGTTAACTCCTAGCACTAAGCATGAAGAGTTAGATTCACTTAAAAAGAAAAATGCATTATTACAACAAACAAAATAATTTTGATTGAAAATACTTTATGTTTAATGAAATCATACTTGATGATTTAATGATGCATAATGATGTAATAAAAATGTTAAAAGTTTTGGCATCATGCTTGATGATTTTATACTATGCATGAGAATTTAAAGTAATGATGATTTTGAAATCTTATGTTTTGGAATTATGTGTTACACTTTTGATCTTGATGATTTTTGTGATAAATCTTATTTTTCTCTTTTAAACATGATGTATGGATTTGACATAGAAAACAAGGACATGCTTGTATGAAATCAATCACTGAAATTAAAATAAAAAAAGGGGAATGTATTTTTCTTGAAAATTTCTCAATCTCTATCTTATCGAGTTTTCAAAAAGAGATTGATGAATCCATTTGTATCATTTTGGACTATGAAAATAATTTTGATGATTTGAATCTAAATGAGATTTTTCCAATCGAATCATGAACTTTCTCTTGATTTCTTAACTTGAGATATCTAATATGAATCAAGATCTCTTCTTTGTTCTCCTATGTTTCTTTTTGCCATTTACTAAAGAGGAGAATTATCCATATGAATCATAGTTTATCTTCATTTCTCAATTTTCAATGACTTTCGTTTTTCATTTGAATCAAGATCATTTCTATGATTTATCTTTTCACTATTTGATTTATCCAAAAGAATCATAATTTGTCTCTTAATATTCATAACTTGAAATTTATATTCATGAATTGTATATTTTATCACTAAGTTGATTTATCTTGATATATTTTATGTGATGGTTTGAAAAATGATGTAAAGGGAAAAGTTTTAAACTATTGTAACCTTCCCTTTTTTTTCACAATGACAAAAAGTGAAAAAGAAAATTGCTAGCATCTCAAGAAAGCCATAATTGCTAGCTTGAATGTTAAACTTAGGCATATTAAATCTCTCAAATGCATAAATTCTTCTTATACATTTTTCGGATTATGTTCTTGATTTCTCAATTTTTATGACTTGAGGTTTCCTATAAATCAAGATTTTTCCTTTAACTAAAGAAGAGATGTTTTCAAATTAACCATGATATGTCACATGACTTCTTGATATTTATGACTTAAATTTTATTATGTACAATTGCCTTGTATTTATGATTTGTATATCTCATGATATGATTGAATCATTCATGTAAAAAAAGGAGAAAAATTGTACTATCATATTCTTCCCTTCTCTTTGACAATAACAAAGGGGGAGAAAGTCTTGCTAGCTTGAACATCGCAAAGAAAAGATAAGATTGCTAGCTTGCATGTTCTAAAATGATATAAAACTTGCTAAATTTGCTAGCTTGCAAATTGCAAGGAGAAAGAATTGCTAACTTGCGCATCTCAAGAAACGCAAAAATGCTAGCTTGCACATCTCAAGAAGAACCAAAAGTGCTTGCACATCTAAAGAGAAGTGCTAGCTTGCACATTTCAAGAGGATACAAAAACATGCTATCTCGCATATCTCAAAAGAAGCAAAATTTTGCTAACTTTCATATTTGAAAAACTTGTTAGCTTGCAAGATGATATATGTAATGATGTTTCAAAAACTTGAAATTATGTTTATAATGCAATGATTTGAAATTATATCTAAAAACTTTCTAGTTGCACTTCTCCTTTTTGTTGATGATAAAGGGGGAGAAGGTATGATGATAATCATGCATATTATACCTAAACTGATGATTTGAAATTATGTATGATGATTTGGAATCATGCATGTAATTATAGTTTTGAAAATATACATGATGAATAGGTATTATACATGCAATAATGATGAATGTAATAACTTACTACATATGATTATTTTGATATGACATGTTGAGGTTCTATCAATACGGCATATTGATAGGGAGAGTTTAGTTATACTTCGCCATCAATTGGTTGTCATCATCAAAAAGGGGGAGATTGTTGAATCACGGATTTTGATGATGAAATCAATTGATAAGTTTATGATCTAATATGCGTTTTGAGTGAAGCAAGACTAGCTTCAATCATGGAGAGACAATTTGATTAAAGCAGAAAGAATCAATATTAGGCTGAAGTGAAACATATCAAAAGATTGGACATCGAGTTGAAGGATCGGTCGACGTGTTGGCAAAAGGCTTTGTGCCATGAGTTCGGACATCGGGCCAAGAAGATCGGACATTGCGCCAAGGAGATTGGATGTTGTAGGAAGACAACATGTCGATTGGACAATATGCTGAAGGAGAGGACAATGCGCTAAAGGGTCGGACAAAATACCGGATAAACCAATGACATGTCGGACAACATGTG
>LVTN01001868.1:41783-53761 GCA_001649415.1 Musa itinerans | reverse complement strand
CTCACCTGGTCTCGGGCGCGAAAACAAGTTCACGTCAAGGCAACGTGTAAACTTGTGAAAGAGAGTTCAACGCCCGGTATATATCCGAAGCCCCATCCAGCCCTGTGCCACTCGGGTGGTTCCAAGGAGCTGAGATGGCTGACGTTTTGGTGAGCGGAGACAGATTCCAGAAATCAGCCCGCGGCATGCGAAAACGGAGCTGTTTTGGGGCTGTTTTGCTCGGTTCGGTGAGCGGTCGCTTCGTAACGGGTTCATTGAACGGAGTTGTTGCGAGAGCGCGACGACCGTTCGTGACAATATGGAGTTTGTCTTATTTAGGATGAGTAATGGGATCAACAACATTTCAAATTGGCATAGATGTGGTGCTTAGAAAAATGTTGTTTGTAGTTTTTTTTTCCTAACATATGATCTGTATGACAAAAGTATGATATCATATCAATAGAAAAGATAAATCATAATATAATTATCAAGGTCTCATCTTTTACTCTCATCTATTCTTAATCCACGTCAATATCTAATTTAAGTATCGGATGGACTACGTCAATAACCCCTAATTGATCTTAATGCAAGTCGATTTCATATCAAATGCTCGATGACACATCAAGCATATAAAAAAGCTTTTAACTCAAGTTGGACTAGGACTAAGTCGAGCTAGTTGGACGTCCCATATCAACCTCTTACTTCTTTCTATGTCAATCTTCAATAATTTATTTAAAGTATTATTATCATATAAATTAACTTAAAGTATTCATAGATCAATTCTAAATTTTAAAACTTAAAGTATTATTATCATATTAGTTAAATAGTTTCTAACTTATAAGATATAGACATTTTAAATCGAAAAGATTTAGAATATATTCTAACTTTGAGACGCTAAAATTTATAGGATTATAAAATTCTATGAGTATTTGCAAATATACAAATTATGTATCCTCAACAAAACAAATCAAAGATGACAAAATTGAGCAAAGTAATTGTGTTTGTTTTTAATTGTTGATTTCTTTCTAACTAACAGTCACCAAAGGACTTAATGGAAGATGATTTAGATTGAAGACTCAATAATCCTTTTTATTTCATGCAATTGACACCCAACATAATATGCAATAAACTGATATTGAGAAATCTAACTTTAGATTTATGATACCATATGTGACAAAAAAAAAAGAAGATTATATATTCAAAGATTCCAATAAAGGTTTATGTTGTATGTCAGTTTGGGGGGGTGACTTGTTATTCCCTCCTAAGTCTGTCGTAACGTCGCATCTCGCATGAAAGGTTATGTTCAACTAGCTTGCACGTTATTTGAGCTGTTCATGAACTCAGGCTTAGGAAAGGAAGCAAATAACATATCATTTTAATTAATTGATGAAACTCCGAATTAATCCAATCAATATTTCAAGGTAAATTGGTAGATATTTTGTCCTAATTTCGAATGAAAGTGCAGAGATTCTTCCTTTTATCTCTTAATTTTTTTTTTAATATTCACGTAAGTGCAAATTATTAAGCTCACATATAATGGGAGAACGTGACATGCAATTTTATTATAGTTTTCTGAGTTCATCGATTCTTGCACGATATTAAGGTCATAACTCAATTTAATGGAATAACTTATCCGTATCTAAAATCATATAGTTCAAAATATTAAGCTCAAATCAATACTAATGCATTACTTATTAAAATATTAAATGGTTATACACTCATTAGGTCATTGAAATTTAGTTCGTGTCTTTATCTATATTTTTTTAGGTCAAACTAAGCTGCAGTATTATATCAAAATATCTATTTATAAATGTATGAAGAATAAATAAAGGATTTAATTAAAAATTAATATATTTTTAGAAAGAATTACTTACACCAAAAAAGAAACCGAAGAACTTGGGATGATGTCCTAAAGCCGTCCGTGTGTCATCAAATAACCCATTCGAGCTAAGGAGAACCAAACCACAAATTGCATGCATATCCAAGTCCCAAAAGCAGTCAAACTGCTGAAGGATTCTGTGGAAGAGATGACGACATGGATGTTATCCCCAAATCGATAGAAGCAAGCCGAAAGCTGGGATGCACTACTCGCCTTTCTGTCCTTTTCCTCTTTATTCCAAGCGATCATAAATTGAAGTTAGACAAAGATTATGGTGGCGTTATTGTCTGTCACTGTTGCCTTTTTCAATTTTGCTTGGTATTTTCTATGCCTCATTTCTGCAGTCAATGGAGGAACCAAACACTCTTCTGGCATTGCTTGACGACGATGCGACGATAAATAATCATATATGCTTATTATGTTGGAGAAGAAATATTGTGTATTAGTACTTTACTGTTCATTCTTTATATTTACATGTCTTTTTGTTAGCTAAGTTTATTAGGTAGGGCTGTAGATGGATCGGATTGTGGTCATGTTCACTCGGGCCCAAATCCAATTAAAACCCAAGTCCAGAGTTGAATTGTATCTGTCGTATATCATCTTTTGATCAACTCCTCATGCGTAATAAGGATCATGCCAATCTTCTGATTTCACTAAATTAAAGGCCATTGTAGAATCGTCTATCGAACCCTCTATATCATGTTTTCAGTATATGCTATGCTGACATCCGTCAACGCAATCCGTATATCTCTATTTATAGACCAGACGAGAACGGGACGGTTTTAAGCCGTCAATTAAGGCATGCATTAAGAGAGAGGACTCCTATACTACTCGTCTATCTCTCCAGCATCGAACACGTACATGCAGTTCATGCTCGCGTATCTCTCGGTCTTCAAGACGCAACCATTCTCTCTCCTGTCGTACGTAGAAGACGCATGAGCCCATCGTTTCAGTAGTGTACAACTGTGAGGACACAAGCACACTTCACTGCATGGACCTGTAGTAGAACATGCAGATTATTGATCTGCAATAAATACTACTCGTAAAGAAATCAAAGCTTTTGTAACTTCGAATCATCCGCAATAACTACAAATAGTGTCGATGGGCAGTCCAGGTTTTAATGTCACCAAATATATCATTTATTTGGCAGAATGTGTATGCCAAACGAAATTACTCATCTTTCCTATCAAATTATGCTCCCAGAGATGGACAGGACTCGAATCCACGGTTTTGGAGACACTAGAAATTAAGCCTGTTAGGCCATGTATTAATCTCATATAATTAAGTAGGCTCTGTTAACTACTGCTCCAAGCTGTCAGATTCTTTGATACCTAGTATGGGGCCATGCCAACAAAGAATGAACTAGCAGATAATACCGTGGACGAGCTAATAGATTCCCCTTCAAGTCATTTGAATGCCCCTGCCTTGAGATAAACTAATCCACATGGCCTTCTTCAAGGACTGCTATGGTGCACATGCTGGTGTCTGCAAGTGTAGGAGTAATGGCAGCAACACTTATGGAGGATGATGATCTTGCACGGTGCAGGGTGGGGCTTGTGGTTCTTCTCTTGTGAACAACTTTGTTTATACATGAACAAGAAGATAGTAACTGCGCAATGGCAGCTTTATTCAAGAATAATAGGTCAGAATGTGCAACACTCTTGTTGGTTGTGATCCCATCTTCTGGACCTCGTCATGCATGGCACCAAATTCTAAAAATCTCTTCTTCTTCTTTTTTTTACGTTTTTCCCTACGCTGCAGCTAAGAGTTCTGAATTCTGACCAATGGGGACAATCACATGTAGAGCAGGAGCATCATTCAGTATACTCCTGAGCATTTAAGCCACTGCAGTCACTGTACAGTCCCTCCTTACAGTTATGAAGTTTAAAGTGACTTCCCCCATTGTCATAAGTTCATGGCGTGCATGAGAGTCCTTTGAGTTTACAAGCTTTTCCAGCTCGGGTTCATGCATGATCCAAAAGTTGCTGACAACTGGCAACTCCAACTGTTAGAAACAAGAGAAAAAAGAACAGCGGAGACTTCACATGTTGGGCATTTAAGGTCATCTTTGCACGTTTCCAAGATATGATGCCCGAGTTTCAAGCTGTTCTTCCCTCTCCGGTCCGGTGAGATTTTTGTGGTGCTGAGTCTGTAATATGGAGAACAAGCAGATGAATCTCAACGAGAAAGCTAGTCGACGATGCCTTTGTCACTAATTTAACATATATCAGCAGTTTTTGGAGTGTCGAGGATATATGGTAATAAGACTGCCACTGTCTTCTTCATATGGTCAGAAGCAACCAAACTGATCGGCCATGCAAGTCGAAACAATGACAGATGTAAATGCATCGCCCAACATCCGAGTAACAGGTCAGAGGTTTTCCAGAAGGTCAAAATAACACAGCTCACTCTTGTTCTCACTTATTCACGAGCCCTGTGGTACCCATTCGGTCACTGACCATAAAGATGACACAATCTATGACATCCTCCCATATGTCTCGTACTTATCTCCGCAGTTTATAGATCGCAGAAGAACGACAAAAACATGCAAGAACAAACGCCAAGATTCATAGCAGTGCTGTGCATACCTATGTTTGATCTAGTAAAATCTACAGAAAAGAAAAGCAGTTGCAATCGTTCCCGTAGCAGACCACATATACAGCATATACAGGTTGGAATAAAGTCGTAGTCTTTTCTATCTAGATCTTTAGAATATACACTTATTTCCTTGCTTGGAGGGTCTTTGTGATCAATCATCGACTACTAAGAAACGGTGAAGCTTATTTCGAAGGCCTACACAAAAAAGAACGATGAACGGAACCCTTAACCAAGAAAATTAATGCTACTAGAACAACCCCGCAGTGTCATCTAATGGCATGTCAGCTAGGGCAGCACACCCTTGTCCGATGCTTTCATCGAAGAGCCAAGTCTCAAGCAAAGCCAGAGGCATCGGAGTCTCTACGTCAGGCTTACTCTCGCCCTGGAAAAGGCTGGCGTCTGACACCTCGGATGCAGAAGGTTCGAAGTTGAGGAACGAGTTGAGCCCCGCGGGTGACAGTATCTTGTTGGCAACGGCGGCTGACTCTTCGCTGGACGCGGACTCGGTCGCAGCCGGGTGGTTCGTCGAGCGTTGGGACGAGTCCGAGTTTGATGGGGCAGTTCTTTTCTTGGGCGAGTTCTTCATCCACCCCTCGAGCATTCGAGATATGTTCTCCGTGCTTGATGCGTATGTGGCAGATGGCACCTGCGGACCGGCATTTGTGGAAGAGCAGTAGCCGACGGAGGGCCTCAAGTCACCGTGGCAACTTGGTTTCTCAAAGTACAAGGCTTCACGAAGTGCTTGCTTCGCGGTGTGGATGTCAGTTTGCAGCCTCCTCTCCCACTGGCCTTTGGAGATGGGTTGGTGATTGGAGAGCCCAAATTTGTTGGCATCATCTTCGAAGTTTTGCATCTTCCTCAGTTTCTTCTTCAGATGGGTGTTCCAGAAGTTCTTGATGTCATTGTCCGTCCTCTCCGGAAGGTAAGAAGCTATGGCTGCCCATCTGCAGTATATTCCCCCAAGAATAATTATTCCGGCCATAAGTTTTGGCAGATTCACATTGATTAGGTTCTCCGTAATTATAGGGGAACCAAGTATCTTTGGTTGTATGTGTGTTGTTTACCTGTTCCCGAGAAGAGCCTGGAGATGGATGATGAGCTTCTCCTCTTGCTCTGTGAAGTTGCCACGCTTGATCCCCGGCCTGAGGTAGTTTGTCCATCTGAGCCTACAACTCTTACTACATCTCAATAAACCTGGCCAGGGGAAAAGGGATCACCTTTCTAGATCCACACGATCTATACCGAAAGTTTTGTGATTCTAACCGGCAATCAAGAAAAGAATGTATAGTTGCTAGCTTACGATACCCAGAACCAACATGTCTGTGTTGGATCTGGTGAGAGCTATACCATGATACCGAAACAGAGAAAGAAGCTCACCCGTGTTGGCAGGCACAGCCTTCCAGTTACCAGGTCCATGCTCTTGGATGTAGGAGACCAGCATGAGGTCCTCTTCCGGAGTCCAAGGACCCTTCTTCACACCTACCTTATCACAGCAAGGAGGTCTGCCCATGTCACACGATCGTCTCCAGCAGACTAACAACAGGACAGGAGATGAATGTATTCTCCTCCTAATCTTCCTTCTCGGAGGGAGTCCCAGACAAGGGTCCAAGGCAGCGGTAGGCTGTCATATATATACTGAAGAGACCTCAGTGGAGGAAGATCTCCACTGCTTTGACCCTTCGAGAGGCCAGATGAGCCGAGAGGGGAGAGGCCTCGGTGTGGTGGAGTCAAAAGAAGGCAGCAAGGAAGCATTTACCACTCTTAGGGGTTCTCTAAAGGCAGCTAGCTTGGTGGCGTGCAGAGATGATGGACACCTCCTCCTTTTTATCTCTCTATGCTTCAGAAAACTGCGTGCATTCAATGAGCTTGCACCGGGAAAAACTGCTTAATGAATGGGCCTTCTTGATGTCAAGCCACTTTCAATCTCACCTAACTTAAGCTTGTAGTTACTGCCAGTAATTGTCAGCTATTCTTCATCCAGAAACCCTAATTATCCTTTACCTATTTGAATCCGTACTTACTGTCGGTAATGATCGGTATTACCATGCAGAAACCCTAGTTATTGCGTTTCTCTGCTACCGAAGAGTTTTTGCATGACCGTAAACGTAGTGCATGGTAGAGTTACAATTACATTTAGAGAGAGAGAGAGAGAGAGAGAGAGAGATACAATATATATGGTTATTGCGTGAGAGAGACATGACATCTTCCACATTGACGACGTTGTCTGATTTGACCGTGCGACATTTGTCAAAATCAATCCAAGGAAAGCATACTGCCACGTATAATTCATGCTTTAATTCATTGGAGCGATTATATTTTCCTAATAATCATCACAAGGAAAAATAAATGTTCAACCACAGTCGTAAAAGACAGCAATCCACTTCTCATAATATATAAATTATTACAAGTAATATTATGACAGATAAAGTCAAATTTTGATGGTCTAATTGCCAGAAATAAAAGTCATCCGTTAAATAGGACGAATTCATTGGAAGCATTAGGAGATGTTTGATGCTACTACTTCATATATTATTAAGTTATTTTCAAAAATTTAATGCCAAATAATTAATCGACAAACTATAATTCGCACTTAAATTGTTGGATAGCTCTCCAGATGAGGTTAATTATTATTAAAAATAGAAATTAAAAATCAGGTTAGAATATTCAAGAGCATAATCTTGAAAATTGAAGTTAAACAATATGGAATCTTCGGGTGGCGAAGACAGGTAGATGGGATATTAACACGACTTCCACAGGGATGTAACGTTTTCACATTAGTCAGCTGATACAAATTAAATGATGAAAACGGACAATCTCGGTACGAATTGAAGAACATCTTTTTGGTAGGAACAGATGGCAGGCTAAATTCCACAGAACTCAAAATAGAGAGAATATGATTTGTCATTCATTTATCTCTAAGATCAAATCACCAATTGCGAGGTGGCAACATTACACTTGTCATTCATAAATGTATCAGTTGTAATTATATGATCTGTATCTGTACCAAAAACAAAGCATTGCTGCTAAGCAACTGGATACGCTCATCATCGTAGGATCAATTATTTCTTAGCATTTATTTGTGATAAGAACAAGCTTAGTTCTGAGCTTTGAATGCACCTTTGCATGGACCTAAGATTTCCTCTTTGATCATTTAGTGGAATCAACAGTTTCCACATACATACAAAAGTTCACGTAAATAACCTCTATTTTCCAAATAATATATATTTTGTTCTTCCATAATAAATAACACTTTTCTTGTAAGTAGTATTGTACACCAAAGGATATATATATATATATATATATATATATATACTTTGTTTGTAGTTTCCATCTATTCTTCATTCATTTATTGATTTGATTATTTTTGGATCTCACATGTTCTAGCCTCCTTTAATTATTACCTTCTCCATCATCAAATTTCTCATCATTTTTATATTATTCATTTATTTATTGATTTGATTATTTTTGGATCTCACATGTTCTAGCCTCCTTTAATTATTACCTTCTCCATCATCAAATTTCTCATCATTTTTAATGTCATCAAAAAGTCTTTTCGGCATACCTATTTACCAAGAATAATTTTTAATCTTTTTTTTTCTGATGAATATGCATATTTTTATCTTCCAAACTATGCGATATAGAAGAAACAAAAACAAAAAAGGGAAAAGGAAAAAAAGAACACTATGGAACAAAACATCAACTGTTCTACTAAGTGGAAATTCTTTAATTGTCAAAAACACATCAATTTACATAAACAAAATGACGATAGAAATGAGTCGAAAGATATTTATAAAGCTGGTTCAAGTTCTTCAATCCCAATTTCACTTTTTGCCTTCAAGAATCCAAATATCATGTAATAGATGAATGACAACATATTTCCTACTGAAATTTTACATCAACTTTAATCTCACTCCTGTTCAGAGAATGAAAACCTGTGGAAAGGTAGAACATAATAAGAATCTCAATCAAACTTTCCAGATCGTGATCTATAAATGTCCCTAATGTTGCCCAAAGCATCCACATTGATTACGTCCCAACTTCTCGGAGGCCAAGTTAACCTCATTATTGAGTCATAGGACAAGAGGACTACCCTTCGATAATGCCATAAATATTTAGTGCCCTCGGTGCAGATTAATATGCTTCTGTTTCCCTAAGTCAGGCTTTTACTAGGCTGCCGGGAAAGCTTAAACACTAGGATAAATTGGGATCATTTGATCGTCTTCTTAAATCGCTATTCCTTACTCCTCATTGAATGCTCTTTGAGAGAGAGATAAAGCCATCTAAATGCCATCACCGTGTGACCGAACCATGGACTTATCAAGAGGGTTACACGCTGATAAGATGTCTTCTCTATGATGTGTCATCTCACCGGCATCTTCTTGAGGCAGTCGATGTGATCATTTATATCGTGCATGCTGGGTGGCTGGTTTTGAGCCATAAGTTGCATGGATCCACATGTCCATGTGCTACGTGTTTGGCCATTCTTTTCGACTAAGTGAATGATAGTTTGACATATTGGCAATCAATGGTACCAGCATGGACATAAGCAATTAATTTTCTCACTTCTTTTCTTATGTATAATCAATTAAATAGTTCCAAAATGTGGATCTTTAGATGTGGTGGTAGCAGTCGATGATACGAGGCTTTTAAAGCAGGTTTGGGATTTGGGGAAAAATCTTGATATTAATCAATACATATCATGTAAGCTTATGATGATAGCTAAATTAAGCTACTCTTGGAGACTTCTAGGAATAGTTTTATTGCATCAAAAGAGTATTAGTCATTCAAATGGAAACATTAAGTGGTAAACTTTTGCAAGTGAGAACAATTCTAGAAGACGTGATGTGGTTGGGAGACAAAGCTAAAAGGTCTGTGAATAGCTTTTTCTTGTGATAGGTACCAAAACTGGGATGATGAAAGGAGGAACATAAATATGTCAGATTGAGATCAGAAAAAAAATGAAATGACTTTTATATTTAATGAATACTATGTAGGTAATTTAGTTTTGAGAAGAGGACATGATGATGATGAAAAAAAAAATCATATATTGAATTATAAAATTAAGCTAAGTGAAGTAAATGAAGGTTTGGAAAGTATCAAACCAAGAATAACCTAAAGATGTCTGTGCAGAAGATGAGGATATTAAAGTAGCTATATGAAATTATGACAAATGAATAAAACTAAAAAAATAGTTGTGTGCATGAACATTTTAATATGACTAGTACAAGAAATGATGGGTTTATATTTTTAATATGAGAAATGAATATTGAAAAAGACCAATTGTATAAAAAATATTTTGAATATTTTTTTTATTTTTTTAAATATTTTTTAATATAAGAAATGAATATTTTTTTTATTTTTTAAATAATATTAATATTTATTTCATTCTTTTGGTTGGATATCCTTTGATAACTCATAAGCGATTGATTGATCAAAGATGTTAAAATTAAAGTTATAATTTTATTAATCATAATTCTAGGTACATCCTCGTTTGGAATCAAGAAAAATATATAATGAACATATCAATAGATATGAGATCTCTTTGATATGAGATCCTTTTATATATAGTAACTTTAAGAAAGCAAATCCAATGACTGCTCATTCATGAGTTTTTATTCTTCTTTGTTCAGTATATATATATATTTTATTTAAAAGAATGAATGATAAAGATCTCAACACCTTGTGATAAATTTCTAAGCTAGCTAATGTCTCTTAAAAAGTGTGTCAATTGAAGTTTCAAACCATCAACCTCTGATAAAAAGGTTTGATGCATCATTATCGAACTAATATTTAAGGTGCAATATATCTTTTATTATGAAAAACTTCTTCATAACCGTTATATGTTCTATGTTGGTGTATATTATAGATTATATAACTTCGATCCTAGAAATCAATTTCAGTCACATAGCTTCTCAATAATTCTATAAAGCGTGTATATAATTTTCTTCAAATTAAGCTAACATCTATTTCTATCATTCATTCCATTCAAAAATTCACTGTTCCATTAATATGGCTCCTCCATTTTTGTGTACAGTACAAAGGAAAATAATCTATGGAATTCAAAATTTACTATTTTCATTAGGAATTGACGATAAGAGTTAGTATTTTTATAAGAAATCTCTAGTCGGTCTTTTTAACACCAACCGTAACTAAAAAGATGGTCGAAAAACTTTTCCTTTTAATTTTGTTAGGACAATGGTCTAACATAAGACATTAGAGTAATTAGAAAGTCATCAAGGAGGTTAAAGACATAGAAAGCCTTAAAGCTCACATAAGTCAACTAAAATGTATCGCACTCTACACATGAGGGAAGCAATTAAGCGTACGTACCGTGCAAATATTGCAACATGCATACTAGACATGGAGCACTGCAACCTCATAACTAAGCTAATGTTAGTAGTCCTTTATTTGATGGAAGGGCTCAGGACGGCACGAACCATCATCCTCGACCCCTATCTGTAATTGTGATCACATGGTACCATCGGAGTCTTGATATTGATTGGAATCAAACTCTATCCTAAAATAATTCGGTGTTCTATTGTATATACATTTAAAAATAAAGAATTTTCATATAGTTGTATTTAATCTCTATATTTTATTAAAATTTAAATATAATAAATATTTTAAAATTCCATTATGATTCTAAAAGAATTTTTATATGTTCAAATAATCTATTTTTTTATGTAGAAAATATAAATATTCGGAAGGGATATCTATGGTATATTAGAATTTGTAATGAGAAATAATACGTCACTCCAATAGAATCTCTTAAAATGAAAAAGAAAAAATAAAAAGGAAGCAACAGTAATCTTGTGATGTTTGAATGCAATGAATTCGAGGCTGCTGTGTTGCTTTGGGAGTGCAATAAAAGCATATTTATTAGCTGGAAATGATAAAGCGGACTTGCGTCACCGCTATAGTCACGCACATCTCCTTCAATGCGATGGGACCTCTCTGTCATTTTGTCCATCTTTGCAAATTAGTTTGCATAAAATTATCTACTATGTTTTTTTTTTCTTCTTTTTATTAACAAAATACAACTAATCTACATGGCAATTATGACAAATCACAACATTTCGAGGTAAAAACTTGTTTAGATCACAGGGAATTTTGAGGCAAATTGCTTCTCCAAAACATATTTGCAGACGAAAATCTGTCGAGAAAAGCGATGTAGATAAGCCTCAAAACATGCCATTCTCCAGGATATTGCAACCTGCAGGGAGCAAACCATTTAATCGATTTTATGTTTTCCCACTATCTCCATAAACTCTCTGCGTGTGAAAATATTGTAGGTTCATTATTGATGGTGGCATTGAATGGGTTGTCGTTCAATTGATTTGTGTGAGTGGAGAGTCAACATGGTTGAATGGCTGTTGGTGCTACACCAATAAGACTCCAAGTATGGGTCAACCTGCGTTAATGCTTCCAAGCCGATATGGCACAACAACAGCCTTATATTTCTATCGGAAAATTTTAATTTTGTCACGGTGAAAAGGCATATCGACATCATTTATATTATATA
>LVTN01001868.1:3194-41230 GCA_001649415.1 Musa itinerans | reverse complement strand
TATATATATATATATATATCATATTCGACCTACCACATGCACATGCAAAGGCAATCAATCCAATTACTTCTCGTCTCTTCAAGAACAATAATGATAAGCGAAGGCCAACAGTTGCTTGGCGTTGTATCATGTGAACATGAGTGTCACAGATGCAAAAGGTTGATGGCCCCAACAGGTGGGAAAGGTTTAGGCAATTTCCTACCGGTAGTAATGAAGAAGAGAGGCTCGTCTCGTCGGCCTGATGTGGTTGCTTTCATGGAAACCGTGGGAAGAGCAGTCCAATTAATAGATGTCTAAACACACTGCTGGCTCGCCTGATTGAGGATGTCTCCACGTGTTTGATACGAGACCTTCATTCATGGTTGTAGAGATGTGCACATGTATGAAGCTCATCTGTGATGGTTCCTGAGTGAGAGTGAGAGAGAGGAGGGTATTGCAATGATGATAGGCACACACAATGTCACATTGAGATGGAGCTGCTGAAGGTAGAGAAGAGTGATGTGGCTGAGAAGGAGATGGAGCAAGAAATAGTACCAGTAGCAGAAGCAGCACCTCATGTGGGTGCAAGATTGGCTGTCGCGAACGAAATCTGTGGTTAATGATCATGGTCGGACACATTAGATTTGCCTATGATGGGCTTGATCGATATATTTATTAATTTTAATATTATTCGATATATTTATTAATTTTAATATTATTTGAATATATTTTAAATAAACTATTAGAAAAGAGAGATAAAATTTGAACTCATGATATGTTACAATAATATTTAAAATTCTTTGATTGGGGTGATCAATAATATCAAAATATTAGGCCGTCAGGTAAAAACTCAATATATTGATAGCTTTAATGGTTGTCTTGAAAAAATAATAAAAAATAAAATATTTTTATAAAAAATATTTTTTCTAAGATAACACTCATATTTTCTGTAATCCTGAAAAATATATTTATTGTTGTTCATGTTATTTCTTTATTGTCATTGACTGAGGTTAGACTGAGGAAATGATTTAATATTTATTAACTTTAATATTATGAAAGTATATTTTTAATAAAACACTATAAAAGATAGGAAAAATTTGAACTAATGATATGTCATAATAATATTTCAAATTCTTTGACTAGGATGATCAATAATATAAAAATTTTAGGCTATAGGTAAAAATCTCAATATATTGATAGCTTTAATGGTTACGTTGAGAAAATAAATAAAGAATAAGATATTTTTTATAATTTTTTTTCTAAGATAACACTCATATTTTCTGTAATCCTCAAAAGCATATTTATTAGTTGTTCATATTATTTTTTCATTATCATTGACTAAGGTTAGATCGAAAAAATGATTTGATATTTATTAACATTAATATTATGCAAGTATATTTTTGATAAAACTAGAAAAGAGAGAAAATTTGAACTCATGATATGTTATAATAATATTTTAAATTCTTTGATTTGGGTGATCAATAATATCAAAATGATATGCTATCAGATAAAAAACTCAATATGTTGATAGCTTTAATGTTACCTTGAAAAAAAAATAAAGAATATGATATTTTTTATAAAAAAAATATTTTTTCTAAGATAATACTCATATTTTCTATAATCATGAAAAGCATATTTATTTTCTGTTCATATTATTTCTTTGTTGTCAAGGCTAAACGGAAGAAATTATTCAATATTTATTCACTTTAATATTACGCAAGTATATTTTCTATAAAACACTAGAAAAGATAGATAAAATTTGAACTCATGATATGTTATAATAATATTTTAAATTCTTTGATTTGGGTGATCAATAATATTAAAATGTTAGGCTATATGTACAAAATTTAATATATTGATAGTTTTAATAGTTACCTTGAAAAATAAAAAAAATAAAAAAGGATATTTTTTATAAAAAAACTTTTTTTCTAAGATAATACTTATATTTTCTGTAATCTAGAAAAGCATATTTATTTGTTGTTCATGTTATTTATTCGTTGTCATTGACTAAGGTTAGATAGAGAAAATGATTCGATATTTATTAACATTAATATTATGTAAGTATATTTCTGATAAAACTAGAAAAAAGAGAAAATTTGAACTCATGAAATGTTATAATAATATTTTAAATTCTTTGATTGAGGTGATCAATAATATCAAAATGATAGGCTATCAGGTAAAAAACTCAATATATTGATAGCTTTAATGTTACCTTAAAAAAAAATAAAGAATAAGATATTTTTTACAAAAAATATTTTTTTATAAGATAATACTCATATGTTCTGTAATCTTGAAAAGTATATTTATTGGCTATTTATGTTATTTCTTTGTTGTTATTGATTAAGGCTAGATCAAGGAAATGATTTAATATTTATTAACTTTAATATTATGTAAGTATATTTTTGATAAAATACTATAAAAGAGAGACAAAATTTGAACTTATGATATGTTATAATAATATTTAATTTTTTTTTATTGGGGTGATCAATAATATTAAAATATTAGGCTATATGTACAAAATTCAATATATTGATAGCTTTAATGATTATCTTGAAAAATAGAAAATAAAAAAAATATGATATTTTTTATAAGAAACTTTTTTTTTCTAAGACAACACTCATATTTTCTGTAATCCAAAAAAGCATATTTATTTGTTGTTCATATTATTTCTTCAATGTCATTGATTGAGATTAGACCGAGAAAATGATTTGATATTTATTAACATTAACATTAACATTATGCCAGTATATTTTTGATAAAACTAAAAAAAAGACATAAAATTTGAACTCATGTTATGTTATAATAATATTTTAAATACTTTGATTAGAATGATCAATAATATCAAAATGTTAGGATATCAAGTAAAAAACTCAATATATTGATAGTTTTAATGGTTACCTTGAAAAAAAAAATAAAGAACAGGATATTTTTTATAATTTTTTTTTTCTATGATAACACTCATATTTTCTGTAATCTTGAAAAGCATATTTATTAGCTATTAATATTATACGAGTATATTTTTTATAAAAAATAGAAAAGAGAGATAAATTTTGAACTCATGATATATTATAATAATATTTTAAATTCTTTGATTGAGGTGATGAATAATATTAGAATATTAGGCTATTAGATAAAAAACTCAATATATTGATAGCTTTAATAGTTACCTTGAAAAAAAAATAAAGATAGGATTTTTTTATAAAAAAATATTTTTTCTAAGATAACATTCATATTTCTATAATCTTGAAAAGCATATTTATATTATTTTTTTATTATCATTGATTGAGGTTAGATCGAGGAAATAATTTAATATTTATTAAATTTAATATTATGCAAATATATTTTTGATAAAACACTAGAAAAGAGAGATAAAATTTGAACTCATGACGTGTTATAATAATATTTTAAAATTTTTGATTGGGTTGATCAATAATATCAAAATGTTAGGTTATAGGTAAAAATTTTAATATATTCATAGCTTTAATGGTTACCATGAAAAAAAAATAAAGAATAGGATACTTTTTATAAAAAAAATATTTTTTCTAAGATAACACTCATATTTTCTGTAATCCTAAAAAGCATATATATTCATCTTATTTCTTTGATGTCACTGACTAAGGTTAGACCAAGAAAATAATTCGATATTTATTAACATTAATATTATGTGAGTATATTTTTGATAAAACTAGAAAAGAAATATAAAATTTGAACTCATGATATGTTATAATAATATTTTAAATTATTTGATTGGGGTGAACAATAATATCAAAATGTTAGGCTATTAAGAAAAAAACTCAATATATTGATAGCTTTAATGGTTACCTTAAAAAAAATAATAAAGAATAGGATATTTTTTATAAAAAATATTTTTTTCTAAGATAACACTCATATTTTTTGTCTTCCTAAAAAGCATATTTATTGGTTGTTCATATTGTTTCTCCGTTGTTGTTGATTAAAGTTATACCGACTAAAAGATTTGATATTTATTAACTTTAATATTATGCGAGTATATTTTCGATAAAACAATAGAAAAGAGAGACAAAATTTGAACTCATCATATGTTATGATAATATTTTAAATTCTTTGATTGGAGTGATCGATAATATCAAAGTGTTAGGCTATCCGATAAAAAACTCAATATATTAATAGCTTTAATCGTTACCTTGAAAAAAATAAAAAAGAATATGATTTTTTTGTAAAAAATTATTTTCTAAGATAATACTCATATTTTTTGAAATACTAAAAAACATATTTATTAGTTGTTCATATTATTTCTTTATTGTCATTGACTGAGGTTAGATCGACGAAATGATTCAATATTTATTAACTTTAATATTATGCAAGTATATTGTTGATAAAACACTAGAAAAGAGAGACAAAATTTGAACTCATGATATGTTTTAATAATATTTTAAATTTTTTGATTGGGGTGATCAATAATATCAAATTGTTTAGCTATTAGGTAATTAACTCAATATATTGATAGCTTTAATGATTACCTTAAAAAAATAAAGAATATGATATTTTTTTATAATTTTTTTCTAAGATAACACTCATAATCCTGAAAAGCATATTTATTGAAGTTATACCGACTAAAAGATTTGATATATTTATAATTTTTAAGACCTTGCAAGTATATTTTTAATAAAATTATATGGAGTGTAATAATGTAGTTACTTATGTTAAAATTATAGAGAATATGTCTAGTAAGTTTTTCAGTAACATATAATTATACCAAAAATCTATATAAATTTTTTTATCTTTTTACATTAATCATATAATTAGTCACTTATATGATAGACTTTCTTAGTATATCATGTAAGTGACATCGATAACGAGAAATAAAAGGGAAAAATATTTTTGAGATTACAAAAAATAGGGGACGCTATTTGGGAAAAAAACGAAAACAACAATGCTATATAAGAAAATATAAAAAATATTTTCTAGAAAAATGCCCTAAGAAATATAACATTAAAAAAAAGAGAAATTATGTTTTCCACTTGTTAATGATATAATAATATAAAAAATGAAAATTACTTGTGAACAATTTTGTAAAGCAACTACAATGACTTACAAGTTAACTCTATTTTGGTGAATTACATTTACATCCATTATGCACTTGTTTAAATTTTTTATTCATCATCTCTAATTTATCTTCTAATGGCCTTCTTTGTTTCTTTTCTATCATCAAACACATACTCATCGATATTGTATGAGAATGATTGGTGGGCTTAAGTCACACAAACACTTGATATGGTTGTGAGGATATATAACATATGCATGTATCATTCAAAGCAAGACGTTTATGAAAATTGGTTTTGAAGAAGATGAGGGCTTCAAAGTGTTGGGGAATTAATGAAAGAGAATGCATAATTCAATTGTTTTCTCTCTCTCTAAGATATTTGTCTAAACATTCATTTCTTGATTTCTTATGATTGTTTTATATATGGAGACCTTTGGTTGGGTTATCCTCGTTGCAATTTCAAATCTTATGGACTTCATTTTTGCCTGCGTTTGCTCTCTAATAGACATTATGTTGACTACGGATTGATTTGGTCTTATTTAAGTAAAATTGATTTTTGTTCCTGTGTTTTATTATATCTATATTTTTCATCTTTTAGAATATTTACATATTTGCTACCTTCTAATATAAAATTTTTATATACACTTATTCTTTTATCAATCATCCAAAAAGACTCCGAATTAATGATTTCTATCATGGTCATTTTTAGTTAATTTAAGTTAAAAATTATTAATATCAATTAAATTTCCAACATCTCTACAATAGGAAGGCTGACGGAGATAATTACATTATTTTTCTTCTTTTGCCTGTTTGAAAATTTGATTGAAGTTCTCCAAGTAAGTACATAATCGGATAACTCGTATAACCTTCCCAAATCTCTAATTCTTATAATCGTATATTTTAATCTTATAGTCATTCATTGTATAATAAAAAATTTAGATGCATCACTGCTACCTAGGCATCTGATTTGGTTCTCTTCACATTCAATATTGAATTGAACCATCCAGACTCATTTACTGACTCAAGTATGGAATGAGTTTTATTGAGTATGTTCTCGATACAATTTTACGAAATGACTCACGGATTCGATGCTCTCACTCCCTTTCCACGTATGATACACTCAAGAAAAATTATACGGTTGTCATCCTCTACATCAAACAATCAAAATCTAACATGATAGAACTCATTTAAGGTGTATTCATTTTTCGCTTTCAGGTATATGAAATCGACTGCGACTGATGTTAGCAGCTACGTGCATGGACATTGTCGGATGCCTTTCTCCTTGGGAATCGGCTGAGGGACCAAATTGTGCAGTGCAAGCCCAGTCCTCCTAATGCTGTCTTTTCTATACCATTTCTCGCTCTAAGAAAACAATGGCCCAAAAAAATATTGGGGATTGAAACCAGCAAATTTTATCCTCAACAACAGATGCATTCCTCTTTTCTTGTGAGCCTGTCAAGTTTCCAATGAGTGCGTGGAAACAATCCCCACCGATGATAGAGAGAAAGGATAAGAACTAAATGGATACAGATGCAGTCTGGACCATTGAAGTTAAGCCAAAAACCAAAAGGAACACTTTAGAAAAGGGAAAGATGAGCTGAATCAGGTTATGTGATCTCCAAAGTGTGGCTTAAAGTGGTCTGCAAAGGATCCTTTCGCTAGCTCAATTAGGTACATGGATCTTGGCCAACCCTTCTTTTGGTTGAAGTTATTATAAGGTGGGATCTCTTTCGGTAAAGGAACAACGACTTTGGTGTGCATCATTTGCAAAGCTACAAAAGCTTGGGTGATTGGATAGTCGGGTGAAGCCTCTGATGAAAGCTTCCAATAGCACCGACTCGACCTCCACCCTATGTATGGGTGCCGTGAGGTTTCAAGCACTTGGACTACTCTTTTTGAGGGTGCAAACCATACGTCATTCGAGGAAATGAAATGGTTTGATAGATGGAGCAATGAAGTTTAAACTACTCGAAACCAAGGAAATGTTTGGACTATTCAGCAATAGAAGCTTGACGATTGTGGATTTCAAGGGAAGAAATGACTTCAATTGACATCATCATCATACGATTCAATATTCTTGAAAACGAATTAAGAAGAAACAAGACATCTAGAATTTTTTGATTTTTCACCAACTCATAAAGCATCGGTTGGTGTATTTCACATGATCTAACACGATCGAAAATACAATTCTTAATACCCAAAGCATCGATGCGATGATGTACTAAATCCACTTATCGAAGGTTCTTCGTATCATAATTCAATGTTTCATCCAATAAATTTTTAACATCCTCGCCTACTTATCATATATCGATTTTTTTATTAAAAATATAAACGGGTACGTTTGAAAATTGAGGCATCGGAAACTAGAATCTATGATAGATTTGAGAAAAAAAATTTCTATCCCATACAACATGTACTTTGTGTGCTTTACTGACTAATTATTTCTAAATATATGATGAAAGAAGAAATTTTGAAAAGCACTTCTGAAATGTCAAATATTTTGAATGATATATAAGATATTGAATGGAGGGGAATTATTCCTTTGAATAATGTCCACCAGAGGTTTGAATCCTATAAAGTTTCATGCCTTCATGACTAAGCATTGATCCTGATATATGGGTATACTGAGATCTGAAGTCAAAATTTCATCTATACTATACCAACTTAACATAAGTTATGGATTCAAAATTTCATCGAATAATTTTTAAGATAAATCCCTAACATGAATTGTGAAAGCAAAAAATAATATCGGTGGTAGAAAATGGGTGAGAAACAAAATATAAAATTTAAAAATATATAAATAAGTTACATGAAGAAAATCCAAGAGAAAAATACTATGAAGCATCAAATCAAATAGATTAATGAATGAAAATGAGAGTACAAAAAAAGTGGATGGATGATAATGGTAAGACTCGAAATTGCAATATAACCACCCGTGCTGAGGAAAGCAATAAAATTCTCCTTATGTCTTCATCTTCAACCTCGAGAAAACTCTGTGTTGAATTCAACCTTTGTCATAGGAAATCTTGTTTCGGGATAATCTAACTCACAAAACTTATCTTCAAAGTGGAAAATGAATACTATATACACACTTCATATCTTTTCCCTATCTTGTTTAATATAATCCAATTTGATTGGTTCAATTCTCTAAGTGATTAGCCAAATCTAAATCTATCGCACATGAGGGAAACTTTTATTCCTACCACTTCTCAAAATTAATATAGGGTTTTATCCTAAATTGTATTTGGAAGTACCAAAATACATGACTAAACATGATTGAGTTGGTTCGATTAGGTCAAATCCATTGGTGTCAGCTAAATTCAATCCATCTTTTAAAAAAATAGATCATATTGTCACTATTATATTATCTCATCTCTTCAAGACTCTTACATCCGATCGAGTCAAATTGAATTGATGTTAAATAAGTCTCAAAAATTTTGAGGGCAACGTTACCTTATTTTAAAAGAATATCACATATTATTAGTTTTGATCATAATTCGATTTGAATCGGAATTAAATTGAACTAGATCGACTCAATAATCGGTAAATTCCAATTAAAACCGAAACCTAATTATTTGATTTTGAGAAATCAAAACTAAATATTTGATTCTAAACTAATTAAACATAATTTAAAAATAAAAAAAAAATATAAATAGGGTTTATAGCATAGTGGTTAAGTACTTAGATGTAAAATATATTGACCGAGATTTATATTTTGATCTTTTTTCTTTTATTGAGCTCACAATCTATTCGTGCATATACTCCAACGTGGATGCATTCGGTGAACGTGACAATGAAATCATCGATTGGCGTGCACTGCCATCCGGTCATCGAAGTCATAATATTGTAGTTTTTCATAGAGACATAACCTCGCTCACTATTGTAGAAGCACAAAGCACACGCTATTCATCATCATCTTAAAAAGAAGCATTTGCAATGTAACTTTTGCCGATAATTGACTCTCAAGCTACGTGGAAGCCTAAAATAACATTTAAAGGAGGTACCAAAAACCACTTCAAAGATCAGACCTAAGAACTATAATTTGCACCGCAATTTATGATTAAAAAACCAAATCAAAAAGGTCAAAAGATCACATGAGCTTGTCTAACCTAATGTTTCAACAACACCGACTTTGAGAATGATCCTCTTCGTGTGGTGTTGAGGAATCATTTATTAGATATTTTCTTCGAAGAACACAAAGAGTGTAATCAACTAATAATAGAATCATGAAAGATCTTTTTATCATCATTGAGATTCGTAAAAGACTATATTTTTTTTATTAAATTAAAAATATTTATATCTTTATTTATAGTTTCTATTAAAAGCTATATATTTTATAATATGTATATCTCCTCATTATATGCATTTATCATTTTAAATAATTCTTTCTCATTTTATCTTCTATCAAAACATTACTTATGAGTAAAAATATTTTCTTTCTATCCACATCAATATTTTCATCTTAATAATATAAATAAAATTTTTGTATACGTTGTTATCAATATATTCAGAAGATTGGACCTTTTTTTTTATATATATTCAGTGGCCTAATATAACACACAATCTTTTTTTCATAGACGGAGATTGAAAGTAATGAATTGAATCATGAAATAAACAGTCAAAATCTATTTTCATGGCCAACATTAGCCAATGCACCGTGTAAATGGATGATGGCCAACCCTCGAAGCTTCAAGCGGCAATACAACGATGGACGTGACACTGCCGAAAGCTTCCAACCACGATGGGTTGCGTGTGCACTGAGACACGCACGATTGCAGCGTTTAGACTGCCTTTCTTTGACGCTGCATACACCATTTCCATCCTCCCTCCGTGAAGGAACCAATTCACTGTTGTTGTTGCGAATGGATTACGGCGTTTAGACTGCCTTTTTGGACGCTGCACACACCATTTCCATCCTCTTTCCGTGAAGGAACCAATTCACTGTTGTTGTTGTTGTTGTTGCGAATGGATTACGGCGTTTAGACTGCCTTTGTTTGACGATGCAAAAAGCCTTACATACTCCTTCGTGAAGGAACGAACCACTTCGCTGCTGTTGTTGTTGCGAATGGGACGAAGGAGTCATCCTTCCATGCATCCCATTCTCACTTCCTCAGAGGTCTAATGCTTCTTCTTTCAAACCAACTTCCTCCATTTCCAAGTCCTAAGTTTCTACATACCCTAAATTTCCAATGGCTGCCATCTGCCCCGCACTTCACGTTTTGACATTATTTTCGCACCTCCAAATTAGAATCCATCCACCGACAGACTTGTCATAAATTGTAACGAACACGTTTTTGAGTACATTAAGACAATCAATTCTGATCGTCAAACCGATATGATACGATTGATCCGATCTTATTTGGTTTTTGAATTATCATGTGTCGAATAGCAAAATTAAGTGGGCATGATTTATGATAGAAAATGTTTGTAGTCTTCCTAAATCTTGGTTTGTTTGTTGTGAACGAAAAATACTCATAAGCAACATAAAAACTATATCTAATTTAATGAGTTTAGGATTAAGATATACACGTAGACATAATCCCGACATGATTTGAGTTGGCGAAAAATAATGATCACATTACATATTAATAATGATTTGATTTTTTCAGGTTATTAAACCCAATTAATTCTATTTACACTGATACCAAAGGTTTTTTTATTAGATCAAAATAGAACAATTTTTTTGATACAAAACTAAAGCTAGCAGGAAACTTATCTTCTTGAATTTTTCTTAAAAAATTAGATAAAATTTTTATTATATTAAATATTGTATGTGATATTCATATTTGTCTGGCAATAAGGCATTAATCAACTCGAATATCTTAATAATTTTTTTTTAATTTTATGAAGAAATTCAGTGCCATGAACTCAGTAGTATATATATATATATATATATATATATATATATATATAGTAGCTTTTCTCCCACTTTCGATCAATATGAGCAATCCATGTGGATGACTTCATTCTCCTGAAGAGATTTATCTGATTTTTATATGTCCCTCCAAATATCAATATCTGCCCCTTATAAATAATTGCCTAAGCATATCTAAAAAGAAAATAGATTAGTAATCATGATTTTATGGTGCTAATTTGAAATTTCACATAAAACATCTTTAATATTTTTACCATCATAGTAGAACTTGTAAAGGTATTGACGTCACTCTAATGGTAAAATTATCATTCATCGACTATTAATTAATATTCAAATGTGTTCCCAAACATATTCTTTTCAAAATTTATCTAAGAAAAACTTAAGACTCACAACTACTAATTATAATTATCGGTTCTAGTTCTTAAATTTTTTAAAAGTAAATATTTAAAAATAAATGAAAATCAAAAATATTTTTTAAAATAAATGACGCTTATTTTGATCTCAGAATCTATCGATAGTTTTTTTTTTTATTTTTTTAAAAATAAAGATAGATTTTAGTCTCACAATCTTACAATGATTTGATAATTAATTAGTACCTTCAAATGATATGATAATTAATATTCAAATGTGTTCCCAAACATGCTCTTTTCAAAATGTATCTAAGAAAAACTTATATTCACAACTACTAATTATAATTATCGATTCCAGTTCTTAATTTTTTAAAGATAAATATTATAAAAAATATATAACATCCTTAAAACTCTTATCATCGCAATGAAGATCAGAATATTTTTTTAAAATAAAAATGACACTTATTTTGATCTTAGAATCTTACGATAATTTTTTATTTTTTAAAAAAATCAAGATAGATTTTAGTCTCACAATCTTACAATGATATGATAATTAATTAGTACCTTCAAAAAATAAAGAAAATAATGAATTTTGATTAAAAAATCTTAACCTTTAACGATCAAATTAATAAAATTTTAAAGATAAAAAATATTTATATTACTTTTAAGATGAGTTCCGTCGGCACAAAAGGCGTTGCCCGCACCTCTACGGACAACGATGAACGCCCATATTACGCCAAAGGACGAGTTCGATCTCCATGTCATTCCCAAGCGAGACGAGGACACGTCCAAGTGGCAAACAAAGACTCACGTCTCGCCGACAACGTCTCGCCGACAACGTCTCCGTTCCCACTCCTCGTGCTTTACGATCGAAGGAGTTGTAGCTACGTGGAGCCCCGTCGACGACTTCCAAGTCTCTCAGAACATCACACCACCTGTCAAACCCATCTTGACGCCATCGATGTGTTTAATTGGGACGCTCGCGTGCCGTTCACGGTCATATGCAGTAATTGGTACAGCCAAATCATCATCAATTCCTTGGATGTATTGTGCCCGTAGCAATCGCATGTCCATTATTTATTTGCCTCTAATACTAGTGCGAGCGGTGCATATAAGTCTATATACGAGGGCTATATTTTAATTTTGTTTAGGAATTATGGGCCACCACAATATATATGTAATCTTACGTCAGACTATGATGGCCCACCTATTTAGCATGTTCCTGATCAGGTAATTATTTTCTTTTTTTTTCATAACAATAAATAATAAAAATAAGATTTTGAATCCTCGATCTTTAATAAATTAATTTAGTATATCACCATCACTGTTTAAGGTGTTCTAAATTAGATATATATCTTCGAAATATCAATTATATCATTCAAAGTCAAACAAACATAGGATACTTTTTTCTTGTCTCGACAAAAATTGGATGGACACATGACAAAAAAATCATGTCATAAAGAAAACTAAATTATAGGTTTCTTAAGGTAAATTTTAAAAGAAAAATCTTATTTTTAAGTTTTTTTTATATGGAAAGTGTTCTTCATTTCTACGAGTATTATTTGTAATCATTCTTTTATTATTTTTATAATTTTATATTTATTTTTTTAATATAAATATTTTTTTATTTTAATATAAAAATAATTTTAATATTTATAAATTTATTTTTTATAAAATAAATATAAAATACTATTTCTTCTTCCTTCTCCTTCTTCCTCTTTTGTTGAGAGGACATACAAACAAGGTCGAATAATTATAATTATCGATTCCAGTTCTTAATTTTTTAAAGATAAATATTATAAAAAATATATAACATCCTTAAAACTCTTATCATCGCAATGAAGATCAGAATATTTTTTTAAAAAATAAATGACACTTATTTTGATCTTAGAATCTTACGATAATTTTTTATTTTTTAAAAAAATCAAGATAGATTTTAGTCTCACAATCTTACAATGATATGATAATTAATTAGTACCTTCAAAAAATAAAGAAAATAATGAATTTTGATTAAAAAATCTTAACCTTTAACGATCAAATTAATAAAATTTTAAAGATAAAAAATATTTATATTACTTTTAAGATGAGTTCCGTCGGCACAAAAGGCGTTGCCCGCACCTCTACGGACAACGATGAACGCCCATATTACGCCAAAGGACGAGTTCGATCTCCATGTCATTCCCAAGCGAGACGAGGACACGTCCAAGTGGCAAACAAAGACTCACGTCTCGCCGACAACGTCTCGCCGACAACGTCTCCGTTCCCACTCCTCGTGCTTTACGATCGAAGGAGTTGTAGCTACGTGGAGCCCCGTCGACGACTTCCAAGTCTCTCAGAACATCACACCACCTGTCAAACCCATCTTGACGCCATCGATGTGTTTAATTGGGACGCTCGCGTGCCGTTCACGGTCATATGCAGTAATTGGTACAGCCAAATCATCATCAATTCCTTGGATGTATTGTGCCCGTAGCAATCGCATGTCCATTATTTATTTGCCTCTAATACTAGTGCGAGCGGTGCATATAAGTCTATATACGAGGGCTATATTTTAATTTTGTTTAGGAATTATGGGCCACCACAATATATATGTAATCTTACGTCAGACTATGATGGCCCACCTATTTAGCATGTTCCTGATCAGGTAATTATTTTCTTTTTTTTTCATAACAATAAATAATAAAAATAAGATTTTGAATCCTCGATCTTTAATAAATTAATTTAGTATATCACCATCACTGTTTAAGGTGTTCTAAATTAGATATATATCTTCGAAATATCAATTATATCATTCAAAGTCAAACAAACATAGGATACTTTTTTCTTGTCTCGACAAAAATTGGATGGACACATGACAAAAAAATCATGTCATAAAGAAAACTAAATTATAGGTTTCTTAAGGTAAATTTTAAAAGAAAAATCTTATTTTTAAGTTTTTTTTATATGGAAAGTGTTCTTCATTTCTACGAGTATTATTTGTAATCATTCTTTTACTATTTTTATAATTTTATATTTATTTTTTTAATATAAATATTTTTTTATTTTAATATAAAAATAATTTTAATATTTATAAATTTATTTTTTATAAAATAAATATAAAATACTATTTCTTCTTCCTTCTCCTTCTTCCTCTTTTGTTGAGAGGACATACAAACAAGGTCGAATGACATCGAATTACACTATCAACAAGTGACATCGATAATGAGGATGAAATAAATAATTATGAAAAAAAATAAAATCAATAATAAGAGTTATAAATTATAAAATAATATTTTATTATTTTTAAGAGATTATCAATAATAAAAAGGGGTGGGTGGTGAGTGAATATTAAGCTTCTTTGGTTTTTTTTTTTTTTTTTTGTCTAATCCTTGCAAGACTCATTTCCCTTCCTTTTACTATGAAAAGGTTCCGATCTGTTTATAATATTTTTATACTATACTATGATATTTTCAATAATATTAGAAGAACATTATAACATAGTATAAAAATATTTATTTTTGTTATTTAGAGTATTTTCAGCAATATAGAAAAATAGATGATCAAAGATATTATAGGTATTTAAAAATAAACATTATTAGAGAATTATGAAAAGGGAGGACATGAAAACTCTCTCTCTCTCAATAAAAAAAAAAATTGTTTTTTGAAAAATTCTCCAGAAAACAAAGCTTCTTTGCTGTATAAAATGGGTTAGAATGTCATCCAAGTTTTCATAGAAAAAGAAAGGCGAAGACTTGTGGAGGCGTCTAACAAAACTCAAATCCCATAGGAAGGCGACCGTAGCATTTCTTAATGCCTAAAGCTTTATTGTAATATGACGGTCACATCTTTTTTTCCTTCTCGGCCGTCCGCCACCGTCGATTACGATGCGCATGCGAGACAGCGACCGTCCATCTTCTTTAGCGCGTGACTTCCGGCAGAGAATACGAATTGTCGTTATTAGTAACCGGGAATCCTTTGCCGCAGATTTTTCGTAGATAGTTAGTAAGATATATATTTACCATTCAAAGAATCTTCTTTTTGATGTTGATGATACACGTTGACGCTCCCTCCAAATCGGTACCGCAATTTTCTCACCGATTTAGGCAGAATCCGCGGTGAAGACTCCATGGCGAGGCTTGAACCGTGTGCCCCCCCCCTTCCTCCACACCCACGGGATGAAACCAAGAAGTTTCGTCGAGCGTTTCGCCGGTGTTGGATGGAGTACGACGAGGATGTGGGAAGTGATTGCGACAGGAAAAATCAGTGGAAATGATGGAGGTGGCATCGGTCGATTCCCACTTCTCTTGGCTTAGTCAGCTTCCCCCACGAACGAATCCTTGTCAAAACACTGTCGCAACCTTCCACCACCCGACTGACAAATCTGCCCATTTGTTGAAATCCAGCAATTCCACCCCAGCAATCCCCCCCCCCCCCCCCATACGACACCTGACACCTTGAATCAGGTGAGGAACGAAAAAGCTCTTGAATTGTTTTTCTACTGATCGGTTCGGACGGAGATGAAAGCGGTGGTGAAGTGAAGCCATGGAAATCAGAGGAGTTGCTGCAGGTGCTGGCAATCCGTCTCGGTTCCGTTCTTAACAAGCCATCGAGTGAAGTAATCGACATAAGGATGGGTTTCTTCTTTAGCGTTTGCCGGTTCATCATCACCAACTGTTTGATTTGGTTGTTCGGTTTTTTGGCCATGCATCTGTTCAGGTAATGCTCTGATTTCTGCGGCTAAAGCTTCTTTTTTGTATTTGAATGTTAGTAGGATTTCTTTTCTTTCTATTCCTGTTTGTAGAATTAGGAAAGGTAGTAGTTGTCAGAGAGAGAACCTCAAAGCTTCGTCAGTACATGATTCGAGGAGAGTGGAGCCATGTCCTGAAATCACTGACTCATCCTTCGAGGAGAAAGAGTCACCGAGACTAAGCTTCAAGTTTCAGTATCAGTTCTCTGCTCATCACAAACTGCTCGACGAAGTGCCGCTGTCGCAACCTGTCGCCAAGGAAAATGAATCATCTGTGAACACTGCCGTGCACAACTATCGCTTCTTGCCCGAGAAAGATTTCAGCTGCTTCATGGCAGAACCAGAAGCCCAAACTTGCCGTATCCAAGAGTCCAATGTTGATCCTGCCGTTTTGTCTTCCTACGATAGCAAAACTGTGAAAGCTACTGATCATGATCTGATGCACACGATCGATAAGCTAGATGGAATCAGAGAGGAGAAATTTCCATATGTTAAGCTCTTTGAGCAGGAAAAGCACATAAGACGGGCTGAGACTAATTTATCAGGTGAAATCGGAAGAACCGATCAAGCTAAGTTTCTGTCAGATGAATTTTCGGTCTTCGATTCGGATGCTGAATCCCTGAGTGCAAGACATGAGAAATTTCCATATGTTAAGCTCTTTGAGCAGGAAAAGCACATAAGACGGGCTGAGACTAATTTATCAGGTGAAATCGGAAGAACCGATCAAGCAAAGATTCTGTCAGATGAATTTTCGGTCTCCGATTCGGATGCTGAATCCCTGAGTGCAAGTGATGGTTATTCCGTGAAGGGGCTCATCGCTGATTTGGATAGCGATGGTTTGTTGTCTGAGTATGAACATGAAGTAGATACTAGACAAGCTTCCATTGATGCCAGTAGATACAAAGTGAAGCTGTCGGAAGATTTCAGAAGATTGGAATCAGCACAGTCGCGATTCGTTCATGATTATGATTCAGAATCTGCTGCCATAATTGATAAATTTTCTTTTGTTGACAATCAAAGAAGATACACACACATCAACCGCGATGAGAACTTGCCAGAAAATGAATCAGATAGCTCTGACCCTGAGCAAAAAGGACTGGATCAAGGAGAAGCTGGGTCAAAGCAAGTTCAGGAGTTTGAGGAACCAAAACAGCCAACTGCAGATGTCTCGCGAATGGAAAACATTGATTCCAGTGATGATGAGCTTCGTGCAACCGAAAGGCATAGCAGTTTAAGAAAGAGTTCTGATGGCATCCGCTCCTCAAATGAGTCGGTCACAACAGACAGCAGACAAGAGAATTTGGATGAGAAGGAAACAGGAAATGATGCAGATATTGATAGTACAAATAGCAGCAGTAGTAATTCAAACAGAGGTTTGGAGTTTACAAGAGAGTTTAATGTTTCTCGTGATGACTTTTCCAAACGATCTCCCGACACAGAACAAGAGGATAGTCAGCTCATGGCAGAATTGGATGAACTGGCACAAGAAGAAGAGCTCGAAAGAGGCAAGAAAGAAGCAAAAGAGAGCAAGGAGGAGCAACAAATATATCTAGAAGATTCAGATGATGATGATGATGATGAGTTGGAGTCCCTTTGGGAACATCAGGATCTAATAGAAAAGCTCAAACTGGAACTGAAAAGAGTGAGGGCCATCGGCCTGCCGACCATTTCAGAGTTATCAGAAGCCCCCAAAGCAGTTGATGACCTGAAACCATGGAAGATCGACAGCAAGTTTCTGCATGAGGATCCCATGGATGAGCTACAAAAGTTCTACAAGTGTTACAGAGAGAGGGTGAGGAAGCTTGACATCTTAAACCACCAAAAGGTGCATGCAATAGGTTAGTCCAATGTCTCCTTTTCTCAACAGTGTGCTATCCATTTGCTCAATACAGATATGATGCCAGAATATTATTATGGTTTATAGATGTCTATACCTCCAAAACTGCTTACTTTTGGCATCAAATGTCTTACTGTCATACTCATTTTCCTAATTATCTGTCAATTTGATACTAAAGCACCAGTACTGTTGATGAATTCCAGGCTTACTCCAGCTAAAGGACCCTCATCAGTCAACGGGATCTCAGAAATCCCTACTTCCAACGATCACATCCATTCTTTCTCAGAGTTTGTGGACTTGCAGCCGCGAATCTGGTATTACTCCATCAGACAAGTTCATCAAGGAGCTACAAAATGATTTGGAAATGGTTTATGTTGGGCAAACATGCCTTTCATGGGAGTTCTTGCGTTGGCAGTTTGAGAAAGCTCGGCAGATATCAGATTCTGATCGATACCGGAGCCATCAGTACAATCAAGTGGCTGGAGAATTCCAACAATTTCAGGTGATCATGCAAAGATTTATCGAGGATGAAGCTTTCCAAGGGCCAAGATTACCCAATTATGTCACAACTCGAAGTGCTTTTGAGAATTTTCTCCTAGTGCCTGTCATAAGAGGTAAGGCAAGATCCAGACATCTCTCTGTTATCCTCGAACACTAATCTCCTTAACGATAGTTCAACTTCTCTTTCTTTTTGGTTGCATTACTTGTCAAGTATAACATGTCTGTACAATGATTATGTTGTATCGCTTCTGAAGATGAAGAAAAGCCTGCACACTTAACTGAATCAAAGCGCTTTTCTTTGAGAACTTAAAGTGAATCATTCTTAGTTTCATCAATTGAATTTGCTTGTGATAGATAAACCTCGAAATTTAGATCTACTAGCTTTACAACAAAAGAATGCATCTTTTTTGTTACAGAGGATAGCTTGAAGGAGAAGTTGGAGGATCAACGCAAAGGTAACTATGTCATTACCAGTGAAATTCTCGAAGACATCATGGAGGAGTCCATAAGGCTTTTCTGGGAATTTGTCAAGGCAGACAAGGATGAAACGCCAGGGATTCTGAAAGGTTTAATGGGAACTCATGTTCAACCTCATGATCCTTCTGACTCCAAGTTCATGGCAGACATCCATTCCAAATTGCACAAGGTAGATTATAATCTTCATTTTATTTAATTATTGTAAGAAGAAACAAAGAAGCCGCCTTCATTCTTAAGCAGCTAATTGCATAAATTTTACTAACCTTGTCATTAGCTAATAGGCCATGAATTAGTGCTTTGTTGTTGAGGTAATGAAAACTCTCCTTTCCTTTCCAATAAGAGTCAAATGTTGGTAAACTCTGTCTCCAACCAAAATGAGAAGCTTATGTTCAGGCTCCATAATCCAGCTATTCTTACCTGAACAAAGATCATGCAACAAAGAGTAGATATAAGACTGAAGCATCCATTTGATCTAATCACTGACACTGCTATGTTTTCTTGCTGTTCAGAAAGAAAGGAAACTAAAAGACATTTTGCGAACCGGTAATTGCCTAGTCAAGAAGTTCAAAAAACCCAAAGAAGACAGATCAAACCAGGATATCTTCTTCTCTCAAGTAGACCTGAAGCTGGTGGCACGAGTCCTCCGAATGTCTAGAATTACAACAGATCAGCTGGTGTGGTGCCATGCCAAACTGAGCAACATCAGTTTCATAGAAGGAAGAGTTCACAGGGAGCCTTCATTTTTGCTCTTCCCTTGCTGACTGAGATCCACATTTTCTTGTCCAACTATATGTAGGAGAATTAGTCTTGTTTATACATCTTCTTTTTCCTAAAAGTTTATGGGTACACGTTTGATCTCTCAGCAGAATTTTCAGCAGTCTCGAGTACCTGTGTTGAGTTGTTTGATTCTGATCATGTCATTGTAATGGTGTTGAGATACAGATAAATACATGTGATCATTTTTTAGGGAAGGAAATGAGTAGACAAATATTATCTGTGATTTATCTTAATGGGGTTATTAATGACTTAGCAATTAAGCCAGCTCATACTCTAAAATGCTTTAATCATCAAAAGAAAGGAAAACAAGCAAAAAAAATAAAAGAAGACATTAACACACAGGATGATTCAATGTATCTTGTAATAATTTGATTCATTTCTATTTTAACAAAGAATAACAAAATAATCAAACGTACAATTCTAAATAATTTATGGACTAATATTTTTTTTATCAAATATGGACATCTTGACCCTTGAAATTAAGACTAAATAAGGCAATCCCTAAACTCAGAGACTTACCCCATCTCTTGCATAGTATTAAGAAAGGACTCATGAGATCAATACACCTCCCAACGTCAACATTTATAAACATGGATGAGGTGAAAAACTTTTTTGTTGTATTTATTTCTGAATAAGGATTGAAATCTGCCTATCCTTAAATTATTTTTTTCACCCTTATATTGTCAATAAAATTTTTGAGATCTATATTCGCTTATACTCCTACGATGACTTATAAATTTTGACTCTCGAAGATGAAAATATTTTTTAGAAACCAATTTAGCATAGGATATCCATCTCAAGTTGGACGATTAGATTTTATTGTATACAAATTCCTACATGTAATGTTTGCAAATTATACTCAGACTCTCCTTCTTATATATTTTTTCATTATTTTTTTATTTTCTCATTTTTATTCTATCAAAATTTAACTATTATTTTCATATTTTTTTTATTGGATTAATAGTGCAGTGATAACTCTTTAGCTAAGTGTCTTAGCAATTTTATTACAAATTCTTCAACTAATAACATGCCTCAATAACATTTCTTCTATTTCATGGACCATTACAAAAATATCGTGTAATATCATAAAACTTACTAAATCATTAAATGCGATTAAATCACTCACTTGTGGTGTAGAGTTGAGAACGAGAATGTTTGTTTTTTCATCGTTAGTGCTCGTTGTAATAATTTTTCTCATTTATTAAAAATATCAATTTATTATGTTTTTATATTAATAAAAAATAATATTATTTGGAAATAATTAGTTTTCCCATCTCAAATCGAAATCATATCGAATTAATTACGTGATTAGTTATCTTTAACATTTCGGATTTTAGACTCTCAAAAGTTATATTAAAATAGTATAAAAAATAAAATATTTAATCTCATTATTCTAATAATTTTTTAATTTTTATTTTTATAAAATTATTATTTTAATCTTTATAAGATCTCAATGATTGACAGGATAATTAGTTTCTAACTGCTGTTCTTTAGACTATAGAAGAAACCAGCGCCGTCAGATCAAATCGACATGGTCCGTTGGATCTAGGTCGTCTTATTTGCTGTCTGTGACATCGGTCGGGTTCGAGGGCGGAAGAAGAGCCAGGGAGGAGAGAGGAGGGTGGAGGAAGAGGTGGGAAGGCGAGATGGTGCAAAGATTGACGTACCGGAAGAGGCATAGCTATGCCACCAAATCGAATCAGACGAGGGTTGTCAAAACCCCAGGTAAAGATCTTATCTTGCCATCCTTTTCATGTGCTCTAGGGTTTATCAGACCCTTTACAGCTTCAAATTCTCCACAGATCGATGCGACTTCTGCTTGCTTTCTGTTTTGCAATCTGTTTGGTTGTGCATTTCCTTTCTTCCGTCGTCGACTTCTTTTATCGGATTGATCTTGCCAATGATGATCTTAATCTTGGAAGCGCAGGTGGGAGGATTGTGTATCAATACGCGAAAAAGAGGGCGAGCGGGCCGAAATGCCCTGTGACCGGCAAGAGGATCCAAGGAGTATGCTTTTCCTTGCTTTAGAATTTCATGAAGATCCGTCACTTGGAATTTGGGCGATTATCACTTTTTCGTTTAATTTTTGATACATTCTTTCTTCTCTGAGTGATAGCATCAATGGGCTTAGGGTTTCGGTTGGAAAATTTTCATATACTGCATTAAGAATGTCCTCATCTTGTACTTGCTTATAGTTTGCTTGTTTTATTAAACAAATATTTCTTATTAAAATATAAATGCTTTACTTTTATGCTACCCTTCCCTGTTTGGTGATGAAAAAAATCTATTTTTTTTTTTATAATTATGACGACTCAGGAAGGGAAAAATAGAAGAATAAATACAATGCTTTTTTCTTTACTGTTTAATGCCAGAAGGGTTATAAGATGAAAGGCAAAAAAAGGGGTTCTGTTAACACATTTCTTCACATCAACTATTACTGTTGACATCTGGATAATTATAGGTTTTAACAATTTTTATTCTAGAATGGTTAAGAAAAGACTTTTATGTTAATCTGCCAATTATCTTATGATGTGACTGAGTCAGATCTTGCTACGCAAAATGTTCTTTGGTTTTAGCATTTAGTTAGTCTTGATCGTGGGTAATGAAATCAATGTATTAACCTTTTTATATTCATCAGGCCATGACTTAAGAATTTTGATATGATATCCCTTAATTAGGAATTTTAGTATGCATTTTCTTTTCAGTGTTTCGGTTGGATTAAATATTTGCACATGATGTCATGTTATTCACCAGTTTCATCTTAGGAGTCTAATTTCTGTTTATTGATTTTTTTATTCCTCTTTAGACATTGATTCTTTTATTACAACAATTTATTTTTCTTCTATGACAATTGGTGCCATGTGTATTGGTTCAGAAGAATTATTTGGTTTTCTTTTTTTTGGGTTCCCTTTTCATCATATGAAGTTTTTACGACCAAAACCATTCCACTTGCATAGTTTTCTATGTTTTTTTTTTGGGTGAAACACAATGCAATTTATGCTAGATGGTGATTCGTAGCAATAGTGTAGGGCTTATATGTCTCATAGAAACATATCTTTGGTTGCCTTAGTTGATAGATTTATGATTCTTAAACATAGTAGAAAATGATTGCAGAGTCTAGGGTCTTATTTTTCATCAGCTATCAGATAAAATCTTGAATTTATTTGCATCAGTTACCAGATGATAGCCTGAGCCTGACAGAATTTGAATAAACAACATTAGCTTTTAGTTGCTGATTTTTATGTGACGGTTATCATTTAGTCATTTTCTATCACACCTCCCAAATTAACACATTCAAGAAGCATGACCCTATCTTTAATCAAGAATATTATAATTCATCAACAATCTAATTCAGGATCCAAATAAACATTTAAGGACACTAAAAGCATTTAAATATTATTCACATCTATAAAACCTGTGCAGTTTATAATCATACACCATATTGCTCAATAATTCAAGAAACCTAAAACCAACTTAACAAAACATTAACAACACTTATAAATCCACCAGTATGAGAATATATACAATCACAAAATCAATCATTTACCACAAGTTCATATTATTATAAACTAAATTTAACATTCCAAAATTTCAAATATGAGAAGTCTTTTAAAACTTTTACACGATACATCAATTCTAATTTATCGACAACATTTCATTACACACACAATGCACTTATACAACAGCAACATATCAACAAATAAAGTTTTTGTCCAAATCTTCTAGCCTTCTACTGCCTCAGCCCAATCCTAACATTTTAGTGAGTAATAAACTAGCTTGAGAATTTTATATATCAATAGGGTGAACAACAAAGCTCAATAAGTGACTAATGTATTTATGACGAGAGTGGATAGTTTCAAACAAACTTGATATCAAAATGCAAGGTAGGGATACAAGAATTTATAAATATCATCTTATTAGATATAGAATCGCAAATATAATTTCATTCGAAACATGCTTTATTCATAACAATGGAGGAAAGAGTAATTTTGGAGTATATCAAAGGCGTAAGGAATATTTCGAAACATATCAATAACGTATAAAATATTTCGAAGCATATTACAAGAAAAAATAAGAAACATAAGCTCAAATGTCATATTTGACATTACATCCATTTCATTCTTATCCGAAGCACACATAAAAACTCATAAGTAATACTTTTGATATCATATCAAAAACACAGAGGGTGAAGTAGGATCATAACATAATATGATCCATTCATTTCTGGATGACCACTAAACACAAGCCTTCCATGTTTGGGAGCTCTATCTACCCATATCTGAATGAAGTCAAAAGGGGCTGGCAAAGCACCGCGGGCTCTAAACATAATTTCATTTTTTATTTCTGGAAAAGGTTCACATTATCCCACAAATACCGAAGTACAAAAGTACATTATGAGTAATAAAATTGATACATATCGGAAGCACATGCTAAACAATTAAAACATACATGTGCTTATATGAAACACTACGATACAAACATAAACTTTTGCACAATGCATTCAGATATAATAGGAATCAACGATAAAGGCTACAAGGGTTTAAAACAATCACACAAGGCTTAATTGAGGGAAGAATTCTAAATGAATTCAATTTCAAAGAGATGAAACAAGAATATACAAAATTGACAAAAGTTTTGTTCTAGCAGAATCTATAAGACACATTGTACAAATTTTTTGAAGAATCAATTATGCTCCAATTTACTCAAGAAAGGTGTCATTTAAAAGCTATATAAGTCTACTTTCATATGAATTAAGTTTTGTAAAATTTAGAGTTTCCAATAGGGAGTTACAAGCAATTTAGTATAGAAAAGTCAAAAATTATCTTTCCTGTTTAGGAAAATCTGTAGGGTTAATTGAAACAGATGTTTCGACATGCATTTGTGCTTTAAATCTTTCAAGTAGGGTATAGAAAGAAAGATATACAAGTCTAGTTTCCAATGAATCAAGTTTTGCATTAATTAGAGTTCCTCAACAGAAAGCTATAAGCAAATTAGTAACGAAAGGTTAGAAATTTCAGTTTCTATTTTACCAAATTTATAGGGTCGATTGAATTAGATGTTTGGGTAGGCAGATATACTCCAAATCCTTCTAGTAAGCTATCAAAAGAAAGGTTTACGAGTCTACATTCAGATAAAAGAAGTTTTGTCCAAATTGAAAGTCGGTGCAGAGAGTTATAGCTAAAACAAGGCAAAAAAGTCATAATCTCGAAAATTTTTAGATTCACAGTTTCATATCTAAACGAGATGGGTATCAGGTGCAAGGCCATAATCTTTTAAATTATCTATAATCAAGATGAAAGCAGAGATTAAAATCACTATAGGAAAGAGTTAGAACACTTGCCTTTGGAAGTTTTTGATCCCAAATAAAAAATTAAGCCAAAACCCTAAGCCCAAATCCTTCCCCTTCTTCTTCTTCTTCTTCTTCTTCTTCTTCTTCTCCCTTTCTTCCTCTCTGCTGCCTCTAATTCCTTCAGCATGAAGGCATGAGGCAAGAGGCGGTGGAAGAAACCCTTTTTATTTTTATTTTTGTATATTTTACAGTTTAGCCCTTGTAATTATTTATATTCATGGGTCCTCAGCTTTTGCAAATAGGTTCTCAGATTTATAATTAGATCCTTATAAACAATTGTACTTACATTACAAATAGGTCCTTATATAAAAAAAAATTTAAAAATGAGGGATGTTACATCAGCAACTAGTTGTGCTATTTAAGCGAACCATGATTTGTGGTGACTATATTGTGCATAATATTGTGAATTTTCTCAAATAGTGAACTTGCAAACTATTGTATTGGGTGTTAACGTGGCAATAACCCAGAGATATTAACAATAATATTTCTTTTTATTTATTATTATTTGTTTTTTTTTTGGTACTTACAGATACCTCATCTAAGACCTGCTCAGTACAAGAGATCCAGGTTGTCCAGAAACCAGAGGACTGTGAACCGTGCTTATGGTGGTGTGTTATCTGGTAGTGCTGTTAGAGAAAGGTTAGCAGTAGTTGATTCTTAGCTATGGGTTTTATTATTCTCGACTTTTTTGATATTACATGTTACTTGATCTACTCTGTTGGTTGTGTAGGATTATTCGTGCATTTCTAGTTGAAGAGCAGAAGATTGTGAAGAAGGTTCTGAAGATCCAAAAGGCTAAAGAAAAACAAGCTTCAAAGGGCTAGACAAGGCTGAGGATAACATGAATGCTTTGGGTTATATTTGCCCAGGAGAAATTTTTGACATGATAATGGTTATGGTGGAAACTTGGTTATATTACTGGATTTCAGGGGCTGATCTTATATTTCTGTGGATTTGTTTAGCACAATTTCTTGGGACATCAAACCCCTCTTTTTGTCCTTGATTATTTGCTGTGCTTGAGCCATATTTGCATACTTGTATTACTCAGCGATATTGTGTGAGAAATTAAATGTCTTGCTTTGTTAAAATGGTGGCTGAAAGCCCATCTTTTTGGTCCCCCAACAATTTGTTGTGAGGGTTTGCACCAACCGTTCATCTATTGCATGTGTTGGATCACTAAACCATCAGTTGTTCTAACTGACTTCCCAACTCATGACGCTGAAGGACCAGTATGAGCAAGATCTGAGTCGTCATCAAATTGTTGAATAAAAAATCTCGCCAGCAATCGAAGATAGGAAAGAAATTAGCTCAATCGAACGCCAACGATATTTTTTGCTTATAAAATATTTAACGATCTGGAAAATTATCCATTCAACTATACATTAAGCATTAAGTTATATATATATATATATATATATATATGATTATAAGTTCCACATAAAACAAGCATTTAAGTCCTAAGGATTAAACACAATATTGCGCTTGGACTTGCATTGGTTCTCATCAATGCCAGAAATCTCATGAGATCTAGGGAAAATCTGGTTTTTAGTTGCCATCTCCTAAAATGTCTCAAGGATGGTGGAGCAACCCAACCCTCGTGCCAAGGTTTATACAGAGCTTCTTCTTTGCACAATTAATGGCAAGTGATTATATATGCGCCTGAGATCATGAATTGGATACAAGGATGCATGCTTTGACAAAATCATATTTAGCAGAAATTTACTGACAATAGCAAGATTTGCTATATTAACTAAACATAAGTAGTGAAAATAGCAGGGACTGCCATTCGAGGAAACAGAGTTTGGAGCCAATCTTATGAAAAGAAAGAGACTGACATAAACTTGGGAGGGCAAAGAAACTTTGGAGAACACGACCTTGATGAACTGCTAACAAGTCAGCATCCATGTTACCAATGAAATGATAATATAACTAGCATCTTTGTTCAATTAATTTTATCACACACACAGTTCACGCATGCATTCAAGGAATTCACATTTCCAATACTTGATAAATGCTGTGGGCTGATCTGCGTCTTACACCACATCGCATCTCACAAGGCCGCAAATGTATGAAGAATGAAAGATGGATTTATTACCTTTTAATCATGTGACCACAGGGGAATCACATGCATGAAGAGAAAGATTATTGATCCCAGATGACAAAGTCTTAACACAAATGGACCAAAATTCTGTTTTGGATCACTTATAGCCTAATGAAAGGAGGTTTCCAGCTATAACTGTTGATGATGTGGTTCTTGTTGGGGAGTGGCGGGGGACTCCGGTGCTAATGTGAGGTGCAAGCCCCGTCGTCGTCCAGACTGCAGTATGAATGCCACTTCGGTTGCTGCTAAGGCGGCTGCTTCCTGAGCATTTGAATTCAAAGGAATGTCAGAATTGGTGACAAGCGACCTTAAGAAACAAAAAGAAAGGAATCATCTTTCACTAGTATTATGGAGGAGAGCGCAGGATCCAACAATCACTAGCTTCATGTATGTGGATCAAATTCTTGATTTAAATAAACAGATCCTCAAACAATGATTGCCATTAACAATGCCAACTAAAACACATCTATCAGTTCCCCAAGAAAAGTATCAAAGTGATCGATCACTTGGAATGAGATAACCATCGGATCACAAAAGTATTCAATTCAGCTACTTCTCATTCTAGACTCCTCAACAAATAATTCCATGTTTGCATGCATAGTCCATATTAAACTTAGAGTGAAGTATGATAAAATTTTTGGATACAATTCAATTGCAACTAAAAAAGTCCAAGCTTTAATTTGCAAAACAGAAAATATACAAGCTTTAGACTGGTTAAAGTGGAACTAACATAGTTTGTGTCCACCATTCGATGAAAACTAATCTACACACTATGTGAGGCTTCTAACCTGATTTGGTCAAAGTGCAGCTAGGTTTTCATGCATGAATTTGTAAGCAGGAACCAAGATGTAAAGGGATGGTTACAATTAAGGTTATAAATACTGGTCTCATAGTGATTTCAAAATTTTATTGAACTGGCATAACATCGAGATACTAATCAGAACACCAACCTTACCGCCCAGTACAACTGAAGTAGATAAAAAATATAAGCAGGATACCAAGTACTACCAAATTGTTTGATTCGTTGGATGTTGGTCAGACGTAAATGACAGCTGGACAAAAACTTTAAAACATGGCCACAATAATCATCAAGTTTTATTTTTAACACTGATTTTGCTTTAAGAGTAAAAAAATTATGTAACAAAGAGCAGAAACCAAAATTTTACTATTTCTGTTTACACTAATATGGTTACTTGTTTTTTCCAAGTGTGATTCCATCTGGCCTTTGAAAATTAAAAAGTTCAACCACATTCTTGGTAACACAGTCAGGAGAAAACAAATCCCATCCCTAATGCTCAAACATATGGCTGCATTTTATAGTTTTAAGAGGTTGCTGACCTGTCTTTGCCTTCGATGTTGCAAGATACTTATGGCCCAAGCCATGATGTAACATGGAAGCAAAAATCCAGCAACCCGTAAAAGAAAAAGCTGAAAATAATAAATTATATGTTATTGAGACTTCAAACAAGATATAACACCTAAGAAAATTATAGTTTCTGAATTTTTACTTACTGAAAAGTAGGTGGAAGCATCATCATCATCTCCATCAGCATTGGTAATGGTCAATGAATGCCTCAACAGCAATAGAATTATTAACTGCAACATTTGAGAAAACAGTAAGTATACAAGTAAAACATTCAGGTTTACAAAACCATATGAATACCATGCCACATGATTATTTTAAGACAAACCATTTAAATGATAGCTTAAGATAAGAACTAACAAGTTCAGAAGAGATGAGGTCAAAAAGTTCTCTGCACAAGACAACAAAATGGAGCTAGCTTCTACAGAGACAAATAATAATGTAATTGAACTTCTGAAACAAATGAAAAGATCGGGAAACTTACAAGGATAGTTTGACAAGAAGTTAGAAAACCAAAGTTTAACTTATAATCCTCCCTAGAGAATTGTATTGCTTGTGGAACTAAGTTACAATAATATAAAACAGTGATATATGATCCTTTTCAAAAGCAAAAGAACATGCCACTGTGGTTCTTGAGATTTTCCAATCAACAATGATAAGCTAACTATCTCCTTTTCCCACAACATAATTCTCTTCAAAAAGGATTCTTATATCATCCTCATAGCTTCACAAAAGCAAGGTGTCAGAAAATTGTGACAGAAATGTCTATTTTTGTGAGTAAGTTACCTAAGAAAACAACTACAGTTTTCATTCGGAGAATAACTGATAAATGGTACACTAGACAGGCAGAGCCCAAAAGCTCCAAAAGCAATTTTCACTAAAGAGCTATACATTGCAAGGGATTCACTAAAGAATAAAGCATCATTGCCAATTGTACTGCATATTAAGGGCTTACTATTAGAGCAGCAGAGCAGCACTAAAGAATAAAGCACCATTGCCAATTGTACTGCATATTAAGGGCTTACTATTAGAGCAGCAGAGCGGCAAAAGGCAGCACCATTAGCATTTGGTGCATACTCATCATATTCATCTTCAACTAAGTGGCGCTGTGCTGCTGCCATTGCCAGTATACGAGGGTCATGCAAATCCAAAGGAGAACCTGTAATTATCCAACCACCACTGCAGTTTTTCGAGATAAAAATTAATGACAGTCCTTTTTCAAAATATAGACCACTAATAGTGTAACAAAAATTATGAAGATAACATACTTAATATCAATTGCGGCATCAGTAGGGTGGACTTGTGGTGGAGCAGTGTACCCAGGTTTGTATTGCTGCAAATCACAGGAAGTGCTAACCATTAACAGACATTTCAGATACAAAATGCTATTCTTATTACAACCAATATGAGAATGCATCATTCTTGTCAAACCGATACACACTATACATAAGAAACTCATATCTGCATTTCGAAGATGAAATAAGAAGTTGAGTACTATTATTGGGAAAATTATGAGTGAATAATTGACTTTGTTACACATGAACTTGGAGGCTAAGAAGTAGGATTAATATGGTTTTCCTACTGAATTAACATAATGGAGATCAAAGAATCTGAGAATCAACAAATAAACTCTAATAACAAATATCAAAAACATGGTCTTTCCAAAAGAAACATTTTAATCTTATTAAGAAGAAACAAAGAACTGTAAGTTCTTTGATCCAAAACACATATTGTGAGAAAAATACTGAGAAACTACAACCAGAACTGCAACTCACCTCGTGGCAGATCTCACATGTTATATCACCCTTCTCATTGCACCAATGCTGCACACATGCCCTATGAGCATACTACATATTGAACAGTCCAAACGAGAACAACTTAGACATAAATGAAACAGAAAAAGACTTAAGAAAAAGTAGCAACAAAGAACAAAAGTTCAATCATTTGGTACATTATCTACACCATTAATGTATGGTGTTTGCATCAGTTTCTTTCGAAAAATCAACAGCTATTATAACTTTAAAAATGTTTCAATGATTTTGCAGAAATAGCATGAAGTCAAATTACAAGTACAGGAGCTGCACAATTATCTCAAGGTATTAGTAGAACAACCAGATGTTAGAAAACTGAATCTTAATAAAAAATATCCAAAAGACGTTATGAACATTTTCTGGTCATGTATAGGATAAACCATAATTTATTGACTTGGTTTCAAGCAGTACAAGTTGAAGCTCTTTTGGCGAGAAGTAATTAATGTGCAAATATGATAAGACACATGCAACCACTCCAAGATTCTAGTTAACTGAAATCAACTGAGAGTAAGTTGTCTTCTTCTCTTGTCTCTCTAAGGCCCACTCGATTGCCAGGTCCTCGCCTAGTAGTTACCTTTGTGGTTTTCCTTCCTGTGTGCAACAATCCTACATCAATCATGGAATAGTCATCCAGAATTTTGTTCTGCTTGTTCTTTATTGCTATGTTCAGATACTCTCCACTTAAAGGACTTCACAATCAATACAAGAGAAGAATCAGATGTACACCAAGCCTTGTGTTCTAAAACAATAGAAGAAAACCAGTTTGGCTACTAGTAGAAGATGCAGGAAGAGAAAAGTGGGCTCATTCAGAAGAAACTCTATTCAGATATTAAATATTTTGCTTTTCTGAAATAAAAAAATATGTTTACGATGATAATCTTGATAGTGACTTGTAAGACAGCACAAGAAAGACAGCCATAAAAACTTCATAACAAATATATAGAAACCTGGTCCTCTCCAATTGACATAACATAGATGGATGGCATAGCCATTTACTGCAAAAATGCATATGATCATATAGCAGAGAGAAAAATGCCCATAATAGTTACCTATTTGAAGAACACAACTGCAAAGCTAGAAGTTCAAAAAACACCGTCCTCAATTTATTTCAATTGCATTACACTGGTTTCGAATTATACATTAAACTACCAATTAAAACATGTTTTTTTCTGAAATAAGAAAACATGTCTACAATGATAATCTTGATAGCGACTTGTAAGACAGCACAAGAAAGACAGCCATAAAACTTTATAACAAATTTATAGAAACCTGGCCCTCTCTAATTGGCATAACATAGATGGATGGCATAGCCATTTACTGCAAAAATGCATATGATCATATAGCAGAGAGAAAAATGCCCATAATAGTTACCTATTTGAAGAACACAACTGCAAAGCTAGAAGTTCAAAAAACACCGTCCTCAATTTATTTCAATTGCATTACACTGGTTTCGAATTATACATTAAATACCAATTAGCAGCAAGAATTGAAGCCAATGAGACAAAGTGGTACCTTTAAGCTGCCACTGCAAGCGCAAGGGGCCTCCAAGTTTTTGATATGATCCTCCTCTTGGCATATACGGCAGTCAACCATCTGAATTAGAGGCTCCTCTTCCTCACCAACCTTGTTGTCCTTCTCCTCTACCTTCTTGTCACCAGAGCTGGCAGCCGGAGCGGCAGAAAGCGTTCGATCTGAACCACGGGCAGCTTCTGTTGAAGACGTAGAACCCTCCTCCTTCCTTATCGTCGTCAGCCGGTCAATGTGCAACACCACATGATCGCCCATATCCTCGCTCAGTCTTCACCACCAAAATTCCTTCGTTAATGATCCCGCAAACCTAATAATAACAGCCTTAAATCCGCTAACACCCTCCTGTTTCTTATATATTTATCAATGAGCCGACTATAAACAGAAACCCTAATCAAGAATCAAAACTTGAGAACTAATTCCATCAACTAATGAAATTAAAGGAACCTATCAAGAAAGAAACAAGAAAACATAAGTCAGGCGCAAGCAATTGGAATGATGACCCTATTAGGGCAAATAAATGAAAAGGCAAGAAACTAAAAAAGGAACCAAATCGTTTCGTTTTCCCACCAGAATCCGAGAATTCCAACAACGGCAAACCAAGAAAATCAAGATGTAATTAAAGAACAAAAATAAAAAGAAAGGAATCGCCATACCTCAAAAGTTGAACGAGGTCGGGTTACAACGCGTTCTACCTCGTCCGTTCGTCCGTGGATTCTGAGCCATCATTTTATAGTCGAGTTTACTTATATTTATATTTATATTTATATTTATATTTATATTTATATTTATATTTATATTTATATTAACGTATTAATATTAAAAGCTGGGTGAAGGTTTGCTTGCTATGAACAAATCATTGTTCGGCACCACATTGTCTACCCGTCGTGATTTACCCGTCTCAGTGAGCGGCGGAAACCACAGGTGGGCCCCACAGTGGTGTGTATATATATATATATAATGTTAATGTATTAATATTAAAATCTAGGTCAAGGCTTGCTTGCTATAAACAAATCATTGTTCCCGCACTGCTTTTGTCTACCCTTCGTCATTTACCCGTCCCAGTGAGCTGCGGGTAACCGCAGGTGGGCCCCACAGTGTTTTGGAACAACTTCTATGATCGCTTCGGTTATCGATTGGAGGGCGGGTATGAGTTAATGCCACGTTGATGAGGGCCGGAGAAACGGCTTAGACCAATGGAGGGGTGGGGAAGTAACGGGGCGTTAGTGGCTGACGGCGATTTAGCCTCATCTGTGCTCTTTGTGGGTTTAGTATAAATCAAATGTAATAAATAAATAATAATTACACAATATAATCTTTTATCTCTGATGCAATGCAAGTCTTCTTCACAAAAAATTGAAGTCCCATAATGTGTCTTATTAGGTGGGCTGCACATATTTTTGTTGCATGTGATCTGATCAGATAACATTAGATATTCATCAGGATGCATAGTACAATTATTATTACCATACCATATTTATTACAATCGAAGCTAGAAATCACATAAATTGTGCCCTAAAAGAACTCATAAATTATTAAATGAGTTATAATTATAATATCTCTGTTGAGATATTATACTAAAGAAGTCTCTTTTGGAAGGTAAGCATGTTGGATGCAGAATTTATTCAATCAGAAGATTCTTTCATCGCTCAGCATGAGACTTGGAATTATTCCAAAAAACTTATATGGAAGCTAGAGATTAAATGTCAAAATAAACCGGGTCTAATCTTTATTGGGCCCATAGGTGGAACTGTTGGTGAGCCTATTGGTGGAGGCCCTCTCAACGATGACCTAATCTCCAATCTCATTTCAGTGGAATCGGTGAAATGTCTCACGAAAGGAAGGGTGATAAATATAGTCCGAAATAAGTAAACCAAGATTATAAGACGCTAAGGGTTTATCGTAGAAGAAAGAAGGGAAAAAGAATTATCACTTTGAGGGAATTGACCTTTTTGATCACTTCGAGAGGATCGACTTCCTGAAATTAGTCAAAAAATTAAATAATATTTTTGTCAAAAAATATTTTTGGCTTTGCAAAGTCATTTTAATCTTTGAGCACTTATTATCACATGTTAAAATTGCTAGTCATATATATCCTACAAGCCAATCACATATGACTAGATACGTAATCTTTTTGCTTATTATATTTTGACATTTAATACTTTATATTATATATATATATATATATATATCTCCTTGGACCTATGCAATGGGAATCAGATCGTGATGAGATCACGATAATGAGACCGATTCATCTTTAAACACAGATCATGAATAATCCCGATCATAAGTTACTCAAGAGGGACATCGAGATAACCGAACAGACTGGTATGTTGTATACCCGCCAATATGATAGATGCAACTGGTCTCATAGCTACTCGTGTGGGGACACTAGGGATATAATACAGGTGCTTATTGGGGAATGAGTTCATTGATTGATTCGTTTACAGAATGTTGAATAGTTGATGATGTCTTATTGTTAGACAACGATTCCGTAGTCCCAATGGTATATCTGGTCCTTAGACTTGAGACACTAAGGATGTCCTGCATGAGTGCTCCACTCTTTGATACCAGACTTATAGGTTTGAATGTCTCAGATCTAGCACAGTCGATCATCGGGAGTGGTGGTCAATCTTACGAGGGTTATTGAGTGTCGATAGAGGATAATTCACTCTCGGTGTTATGAGAGGAATGTCCCATGTGTTCTTACTCAAACAAATTCTTGGCCATAGTCATTTAGATTGAGAGAGAAAGAGTTCTTCGGGAGAATCCGATTAGAGCGAGACTCGAGTAGAAATTGTATGGGTCTGACAGCACCATACCCGGTATACGGTCTCCAGGATATTAGATGGATGAGGGACTATAGGTACACGGTAACTGAGGACAGGTAGGTCTAATGGATTGAATTCCCCTATATCATCTGGGACTACGACGTAGTGGCATAATACATCCGTAGTCAATGAGTCGAGTGAATTATTATGGAGATAATAATTCACTGAGCTAGAAGAAGTTCTGACAAATATGACTCATGGCCAGCTCGATATTGGGCTTAGAGGGTCACACACATATGGTAGGCATTGTGATGAGTAGAGGTTCGGATATAAGATATATGTCGGAGCCCCTATCTTATTGGATATCCAATAAGCCCATGAATTATTGAATCATATGGATGAAATCCAATAAAATCCATGATAGATATTGGATAGAGATCCATTAATCTAAGAGGCTTGTGTAGTTGGATGGAGATCCAATACCCAATAGGGGATGATCCATTATGGTTAAATTGATAGGGGACCTCTATAAATAGGAGGGATTCAATAGTTTATAGGCTAGAGTTTTTTACTTTCTCTCCTATTCTCCTCCCTCTCTCCACCTCAAAGTAGGCCTGGAGTTTTGAGGAGCGTTATCGCAGCCTTATTGTGTGGATTACTACTAGAGAGGAGGGCGCTTGACCTCCTTCACCCTCTCCTAGAGATATGTAGGGATTCAAGAATATATATGATCTCCCTTGGTAACGCAATCTATCTCACACGTGGTTTTCTATTTCACAGATTTTTGCATACTAATCTTCGCACGACGACGAACATATCTTTGAGAATAGGGGATTTTGTTTTCTATTCTTCCACTGCATATGTGATGTCACTCTCAATATTTCCTAATAGTGGTATCAGAGCCAGGTTGTTCGTGTGAAAATTGATTTTGAACTACGTGTGTTGTGGAGACATTTTTGACGTCAAAATCATTGACGCAAAAGCGAGAAAGGGCAGCAACTATTACTGTCCTTGCTACCCTCGCTGCCATCTGTGTGCAAGCTCTCGATCGGTGACCGGTGGGCTACTATAGTGATAGCCACTTGCGCGTGGGCACTATGCGCAGGCACGACTGCTTGCAACGGTGCCTGCAGGTAGGGCCGTAGGCATGGTGGCCACTTGCGCACAGGCAGGGCCGTAGGCACAGCGGCCACCTACGCACATGCATTGTGCTAGCGTGCAAGGGCGGCGCTTGCTACCATTGGGCCCGGGCATGAGCCGCCAGCAACGATGGCAACGAGCCCCAACAGGCGACGATGGCCCGTTGGTGCGATGCTGCACCCATAGGCTGAGGCACCATAGGGCAGTGGCACCTGCAGGCGCTGCAGTAGCGATAGTGCCCATAGGGGCGCCCGACCGCAAGGTCGACGTAGTTTGTAAGCACAGCGCCCGCGGGCAGGGGCGGTGCCCCACGCCCCCCTACCGCACAAGCTGCCGCTGGCAAGGTGGTGGCGGCCACAACAAGTAGGGAGAAGAGAGGGGTTAGGGTTTTCTTGCCAAAATATAGTTTTGCCCCTCAGATTTTTAGAAATTTCAAGTTCTATCTTTTGTCCAAATTATGAAAATACCCCTCATAAATAAAAAATTTCCTATATATCCTTGATTTCAAAAAATATTAATTAATTAAAAGGTTTAATTAATTATTATTTTTATTATTATCTAGTAGTCCTATATGATGATGATTTATACATATATGATGTATGCTATGTAGACATATGATCATAGACCGTGTGATATGTGTACTTGTGATTATTATTATTGGGGCTTGCGAGCCACCATTTTATTTCTCGTTTATTGTCGAGCCTGCGTGCCTATGATTAAGTTGTAATTACACGAGGAAGCGTAGCGAGAGCGTGGAAGCAATAGCAGGACCCACGAGACGGACGATCGTGATGCATGTGTTGGGCTGACAGCCCATAGTGGGTTCAGCCCATGATGGGCTTTATCAGCCCACACCCCTTTGACCTAACCCTAGATCAATATAAGGGAGGTGTGGTGGCTGCTTTTTGCAGCAAATGTGGTTGTGTTTTTGGGAGAAAAACTGCAGCAACGAGATAGATCTTGGCAGCAGCAAAAAAGGAGGAGAACAAGGTAGAAAAGGAAGAGAAAGAAAGGGAAGAAGACAAGGACAACGCAGAGAGACTGTTCTCAATCATCTAGCAGTGTTCTCATCTCAGGTTAGATCAAATCATAGTAGATTCTTACTGTGATTACTTAGGGAGAATTATGGAGGATTTAGATATTGTTGATAGTGACGTGGTCCTTGTATCCCAGTTATTCTCTTGTGATTATTGCTAGGGTTTTGGGCAAGAGATTGATATTTATATATTTATTATTCTCATAGTGGATTATCTCTAGTTTGCCCCGTGGTTTTTACCCTTCACATTGAAGGGGTTTTCCACGTATATCTTGGTGTTTTATTTAATTGTGATTCCATTTAATTCTGCTGCATGTTATGGCCTGCTAGTATTTGTTCATATACAAAAGTTATTTCTCTTTATATCCCATCAACTAGTATCAGAGCAGGGTTGTAGTGATTTAATTTTGTATTTGAACATGGAGGCCAATAGTGTTTCTCGTATGATTAGTTTGAATGGAAACAATTGGATGATATGGAAACTAAGAATGGAAGATCTCTTGTATTGCAAAGATTTGTATGGACATTTGTAGGGGGATAGTGCAAAACCCATAACTATGACAGATAATGAGTGGAAGAGGTTAGATCGAAAAACAGTTGGGTTTATTCGATAGTGGCTTGATGATAGTGTCTTTCACTATATTTCTACTGAAGTTCTGTATATTCTCTTTGGAAAAAATTGGAAGGTCTCTATGAAAGAAAAACAACTGGTAACAAAGCTTTTTTGATCAGAAAACTTGTAAACCTAAAATATAGAGAGGGTGCTTCTATTGCTGAGCATTTGAATGAAATGCAGAGTATTACTAACCAATTATCCTCTATGAAAATGTCTCTTGATGATGAGTTGCAAGCATTGTTACTTCTCAATTCATTGCCAGAAAGCTGCGAGACACTGGTGTTTCCCTCAGTAATTTTACGCCAGATGGTGTTGTCACCATGAGTCAAGTAACAAGCAGTTTGTTGAATGAGGAGTTGAGAAGAAAGAATTCAGCAACATCTCAAAATGATCCACATGCACTTATCTCAGAGAACAGAGGAAGGTCAAAGTCTAGAAGCAGTTCACACATGGGTAGAAGTAAGTCAAGATCAAGAAAAGATATTGTTTGCTATAACTGTGGTGAGAAAAGACATTAAAGAATCAATGTAAGCAACCTAAGAAGAACAAGAAAAAGGGAAAAGAAGTAGAGTATATAGAGTCAAAGGATAATACTACAACTACAATGCAGGGTGGTGATTATTTGATTTTGTCTCCTTCTGATGATATTTTTTCTTGTGTGTGCCAGGATCTTGAGTGGGTGATTGACACAGGTGCTTCTTATCATGCTACACCACGGAGGGAGTTTTTTGCTACATATAGGTCTGGAAATTATGGTGTTGTCAAGATGGGCAACT
>LVTN01001867.1:38148-52118 GCA_001649415.1 Musa itinerans | reverse complement strand
AACTCCTGTTGCATGTCTTACTTTCATCGTAGTTAATCCTGCACACTTATCTCAACATATGGATTAGATAACAAATGACAATTGACTTCATCATCAAAATCCGAGATTCAACAGTAGGCAAGATAACGAATCATGAAATAGGTGAGTTTCGAGTGACTCGGCCAACTCAACCTATGTCGGGAATCAGTCCCTATCTATAATGATGGAAGGCCACGTGGGTCAATCTAATTGCCTCACATTTACCGACTTAATATTATAAAGGGAGGGGATTTTTTATTTGGTCTCCCAATATGATGTATCACATATATATATATTTAATAAATATCTACATCGCATGCAAATATATATATCTAGTAGGTATACAAGTAATCACACATCACATGAGTACTCGCACTAGATGATCATAGACCACACCATAATGTGATCAAGCCCGAGCTAGTGGGCCTAATCACTCACATCAAGATTGATGTGTGCGGTGGTGCATCTCCATGCCTTGTGATCATCCATCTCGTCATCGTCGATTCCATCGGCATCTTGACGCATCATCATGTGTCGCAATTATCTATCTCGGCCTCATGGGTCCCGCTATCGCTTCCATGCTCCCGCTGCGCCTTCTCGTGTAATTACAACTTAATCACAGACACATAGGCCCGACAATAAATGAAAAATAAATTAGAGGCTCGTAGGCCCCAATAATAATAATAATCACATGTACACACATCACACGGTCTATGATTATCCGTCCACATCATATATCACATGTATTCATCATTATCATGTAGGACTACTAGATAATAATAATAATAAATATTTTAATTAATTAATATTTTTTGAAATTAGGGACATGTAGGAATTTCTTAAATTTTGAAGGGCATTTTGGTAATTCAAACATAAAGGACAAACTCATAATTTTTGAAATTATGAGGGGCAAAACTATCTTTTATCCAAAAAACCCTAATCCCCATTTGCTGTGTTGCCTCCACCGCCACCCTACCGATGGCGGCCACTACAAGGGGCGGGGGGCATCGCCCTTACCCGCGGTCGACACTACAAGCAGCGGTCGCCCTACGAGCCGCTCGCCCGCAGGTGCTGCCGCTTATGATGCAGGCGAAGTACATGCATGTAGGCGGCTCTACTTACGAGGCAACTGCCATTGCAGGTGGCCTGCTTGCACACAGATGGCAGTAAGGCTGCCATCTTCAAGGGCAACAAGGACAACAACAATTGCTGCCCTTTCCCGATTTTGACGTCAAAACTTTTCTAAAATACAACACACGTAGTTCAAAACCAATCTTTCACATGAACAACTTGGCTATGATACCATTGTAAAAAAATCTATGGGTGACATCACATATACAACAGAAGAACATAAAACAAAAACCTAAATTTCCCAATATATGTTTGTCGTCGTGTGAAGATTGGTGTGTGAAATCTGTAAAATCGAAAACTGCATGTTAGAAAGATAGTTGTATTACCTAGGGAGATTGTATAACCCTGAATCCCTGTAGATATGTAGCAGTGGATGAGAGAGTTCAAGCGTCCTCCTCTCTAGCGGTGATCCACACAACAGGGTGGCAACGACGCTCCTCAAATCTCCAAGCCTACTATCTGAGGTGGAGAATGGGAGAGGAGAATAGGAGGTAGCAACCAAGAAGCCCCAGCATATGGGCCTTTAATTCCCTCCTATTTATAGAGGCCCCCAATTAACCCTAATGAATCTTGCTCTATTGGGTATTGGATCTGTTAGGATCGAGTCGGCACTAAGAGGGGGGGTGAATTAGTACAGTAGATAAAAACGTCAGTTTAAAAATCTTCATACATTAAAAAACTGATCTCGAAAGATTGCTTGAAAGCATGTTTGTTCGTAAGGGTAGTGAAAGCCAAGTAAAGAGGAAGTGAAGCAATTGCAAAGTAAGTAAATGACAATAATAGAAATAAAAACCAGAATTTATAGTGGTTTGGTCGTTGTAACCTACATCCACTTCCGATTCCTCCTCCATCGAGGTCACCGGCATCCACTAATAGTCTTCCTTCAATAGGCGAAGATTAACCACCTCTTTACAATGCTTTCTCATTTTTACAGGTTTAGGAGGTAACCCTTACAAGCCTCACACCTCTCTTGAATGATCACAACACTAGAAATGGAGGAGGACTCTTTGTATTTTTACAACACTTTTAACACCCCAAGAATTCAAGATATTATTCACACTTTCATGCCCTTTCATGTAGAAAATGGTGGGGTATTTATAGGCCCCAATGGCTTCAGAATTGGAGCCAAAACGTTTCACATCCTCAGATTTCGGGGTACTAGTGGTACCACCGCCATTATTAGGCGGTACTATCGCTTGTAGAGTGACACTGAGTGGTACGACCACTTGATAGAACTCGGAGACTAAGCTCTAGCGATACCACTTCTTGATAAGGGCAGTATCATCGCTTGACAGCATTAACTTCCAGCGGTACCACCGCCCAAACCACTTGGGAGACTTAGTCACCAAGCGGTGCCATTGCTGACCGTGACTTCAGGTGTTGAATGGGCTATTCAATCGACTGAGTTCAATCTTGTTAAGGGCCCAGATAGCCCTTAACTAGTTAGTGGGATTATCTCCTAATCCTAACTCAACTTAAGGTCTAACTACGATAATTTAAGATGTTAACTAATCAATCTTGGTCTGGTATGTCAATTGTTCTTCCGACGAGCTTTCGGCGGTCTTTCGGTGAACTTCCAATGATCTTTTGGTAATTTTCTAGTAGACTCCCGATAAGCTCCTAGACTTTATGATGATCTTCTTGGTGAGTTCTAATGAGCTTCTTTGGTAAGCTCCTAGACTTCTCGATCAATTCCGGTAGAACTTCCAACGAACATCCAGACTTCCGACGAACTCTCGAACTCCTAATGAAGTCTCGATCTTGACTCCAGCCCAACATCTGCTTTATGTCTTACTGCTATCGTAGTTAATCCTACACACTTATCTTAACATATAGATTATATCAAACAATTTACCAATTGATTTCATTATCAAAATATGAGATTCAATAGGATCTCCATCCAATTACCCAAGCCTCTTAGATTAGTGGGTCTCTACCTAATAATCTCTTATTAGCTCTTATTGGATCTCATCTATAGGATCCAATAATTCGGGGGCTTATTGGATATCCAATAAGATAGGGGCTCTAACGGATATCTCATGTTCGAACCTTTACTTGTCGCAACACCTACTATATGTGTGTGATCCTCTAGGCCCAATATCGAGCTGGCCGTGAGTCATACATGTCAGAACTCCTTCTAACTTAGTGAATTATTATCTCTATAATAATTCACTCGACTCATCGACTATGGATGTACTATGCCACTACACCGTAGTCCCCAGACAATACAGAGGAATCTAATCATTTGGACCTATATGTTCTAAGTTACCATATACCTATAGTCCCTCAATCATCTAATATCCCAGAGACCATATTGGGCATGGTGTTGTCAGGCCCATATAGTTTCTCATCGAGTCTCGCTCTAATCGGATTCTCCTAGAGAACTTTTTCTCTCTCAATCCGAATGACCTTGGCCAATGATTTTTCTAAGCAAGAATACATCGGATATTCCTCTCATGATACCGAGAGCGGATGATCTTCTATCGACACTCAATAGCCCTCATAAGGTTGGTTGCTACTCCTAATAATCGGATGTACTAGATTTGAAACTACCAAACCTATAAGTCCGATATCAAAGGGTGGAGTACTCATACAGGACATCCTTAGTGTCTCAAGTCTAAGGACCAGATACACTATTGAGATTACGGAATCGTTGTCTAACAATAAGGCATCATTAACTATCTATTATTCCGTGAGCGAATCAATTAGTGAACTCATTCTCCAATGAGCACATGCATTGTATCCTTAGTGTCTCCACATAAGCAGCTATGAGACCAACTACCTCGATCATATGGACGGGTATACAGCACATTAGTTTGTCCAATTATCTCGATATCCTTATTGAATAACCTATAGCTAGGATTATTTAGGGTCTGTGTTTAAATGTGAATCAGTCTCATTATCTTGATCTCATCATGATCCGATTCCTATTGCACAGATCCATATATATCACAATATATATGCATATATGTAACAAGCAATATAAAGTGATAAAAATATCAAAATATAATAAGTAAAAAAAATGTGTATCATGTCACACGTGTCATCACTCACGTGATTAGCTTACAGAATATCTATGACTAGCAATAATGCCAACTTTTAAAGTGCATCAGCCTTTGTGTTTGCTTCTTGTTGCACTTGATATGGAATGATACAAGGTTGACAACTAGATGCTTATCTTTGAGGAGATATTTAGACATTATGGGGTTTCAGGCTTCATAATTATCATTGACTTGATTCACTACTAGATATGTCATTGTAAACCTCTATGTTACTACTTGTAAGCTTTTGTTGAGGTGGAGCCTGATTAGCAGAGCTTTATATTTGACCTTGTTGTTAGTAACCTTAAAGTTGAATTGAAGACATACTCAAAGATTTCACTCTCTAAACTTTGTTGTAGCTAACTTGTCCACATGAAGAGTCCAGGGTTTCGAATATGTGGTTGGGCTTGTGGTACATGTCATTTCAAAAACAAAGTCTACTATTGCCTAAGCTTTTATAATAGTTCAAGTTGATAAGAGATGTCGAATTTGTCGAGCACGATTGACCACTTGAGGAGTTGGCTCAAGACATCAAGCTTGGAGAGCACTTGCCTCAAAGGTTGATTGATTATTACAATAACATGATGCCCATGAAAGTAAGGACGAAGGTTTTTAACTGCAAGATCAAAATATACACCACCTTTTCAAAATTTGGAGTAGTGCTACTAGGCATCTTTTATTACATAACTGAGTAGACTGGCTTTTGGATTTGCTTTTTTTGGATCAACATCGAGCTCCTACTAAGGGAGTCATTGGTAAGTAAAGATATAGTTCTTTCTTTGGGTTGAGAGCTACAGAGGTGAGCCGAAGTATTCAGTCAATTGTTTCCTTTATTGAACCTCCTTTAGCCACTTTAATGTTTGGAAGAAAAGAAAACAACTATCGCTAGTTTTAGAAAAGAATCGGCTCAAGGTGACAATTCAATCGATCAATTACTGGACTTTGTTAAGCAATGCCAAAGGCTTCATACTAAACTTTGGGTTAATATTAATTCCTCTTTAATGGATTATAAATTTGAGAAACTTTTTGGAGCTAACATCGAAGGTGCACTTGGATTGATTTAACCATATTTAATGTTTTTTTAATTCTTACAAAAGTCTTCTGAATAAACCAACTGGGTGTCAAACATTCAACTTTTCACAAGCATGTGATCCATATAAGCTTCATATTTTTATCAATTTATTATTTAAATATCTTGTTGACTACTCATAGATGATATTAATATTTTTTTAATTTGAAAGGTATCACCTTATAATAATACAATCTTTATTGGTGATAAATGAGATCTGATCTTTATTTTTTTTTCAAGATCTAACAATACCAATATGGGGAAAAGAGCAGCTCTTATTTGGTGAAGTTAATTTATAATAAAATCAAGATTTATATGACTCTTATTATTGTATTAATGGACATCACTACATAAGTGCCAAGACCTATATATCTTGTTAATGCCAAAAACAAATGATGAGTTACAAGACTCTTTGGAACAGCCCTTCATTATTTTTTAGTTCAAATTTTAAACTAAATTCACATGATGTACTTGATTGGAGAAAGGTCCTCAAGAATCCCAAAATAGTAGAAGCTCATCGAAGGCTGCAGCAACCTCAGCTATGAGAGCGAAGACACTTTGGTCATTTAGATAAAGGAGTCCCTGCACTGATTGCAGTCATAAACAGTTCGTTCCACTAACATATTTTACAGTGATCGGATCCCCACCAAGTGCGTCGGTTTCACGAATGAGGCCAGATTGGACCAGACGATGGAGGCGAACCCCGCGATGGAAAGAATTGGAGAGTTTCAGTTTACACTAGGATTGGAGAGGATCCTGCACCCTGCACGACCTCCTCTTAAGTTTGTCTCATTGCTGCTTCCGCCGGACGACATACCCGCGCAGCGATTGGAAGAAGCAATGCAGTGCCTGTGCGCGGGGCCCACGGTGGCTCTTGCTGCTTCGACACGGACGCTGCGAGAGAACGTCCACAATTTATTGGCGCTTTCGCCTGTCACCGTCTATCTTTCAGCTCCTTGTCAAAAGTTTTTTCCACAATACTCAGACCTTTTTTTCTCTCTCTCTCCCTCCCGACCACAAAAGGTACGTTAAAAACGGAGCTCCTTACGGCAGACATCTCAGTATTTATACTTCAACCCAACACAAAGAAATGAATATTTTTATGTGGACGCTTGGTTTAACGTACGGACAATGGATCGTTCCCCTCATCCACCGTTGAGTCCACATTATTAATTTTTTTAGTCCACCTTGTATATTATTAACCAGAGGTTTCGAGTGTCGTCTCCAAGAATACCCCTACACACACTCCCTTCTAAGCCTGAGCTCCCGTTCACCGAGAATAAGAGCGTGAAATCCACCAATCAGTGGCCATCTCATGTTCTCCTGAAGCCATCACCAGCAGGTGATAGGAGAGACCTGATCGGGAAAAGAAAAGAGTAAGATTCGACATGCCCCCTCCACAACCTCCCCCTCCTCTCACATCAAGTTCCTGATCTGTAAATTCTCATAGGCCACCTTCCATCTCTGCTAGCTAAGAAGCTCTCTGGAGCTGTTGGGAGATCGCACTCCCTTCGGATAGCCGCATCGCTACCTGCCGAAAGGAGATCCAGCAGTTGCAGGACCACCCTAATGGAACGAGGAGCGCGCATGCCCACGCCCACGCCCAATTGAACTACAACTTCGCCTGGTCTCTCTCTCTCTCTCTCTCTCTCTCTCTCTCTCGCATCCTCTATCTGCTCGTAAGAAATTGAATCCGTCAGTCAAAATATAAAAAAGTAAAAGAAATCTATCAGTATTAGAACACACATGCACAGATCGGTCGTATAATCATCATTCCACCATCATTATCAGCAACTACGATGCCAATTAATACATGCAGTAGGCAGTTAAAATTACACTACCCTAGTGCTCTACCTCATCTTGTCTTGTATACAGTTCCACCCCTTCAAGAAGCAGAGATCAACTTCTTACCACCATGGCTATGATGCCCAATCCAGAGAGCCCTCCACCCGATGGCCTCCCCACCAGCCCCAGCACCCCACCAGCTGCCGCTGCTACCTCGTCATCTTCCTCGCCGTCCCGGTCGCTAAGCCGGTACGAGTCGCAGAAGCGACGGGACTGGAACACGTTCGGGCAGTACCTGAGGAATCACCGGCCGCCGCTGTCACTAGGGAGATGCAGCGGCGCACATGTGCTTGAGTTCCTTCGGTACCTGGACCAGTTCGGGAAGACAAAGGTTCATACTCCGTTGTGCCCCTTCTTTGGCCAACCGAACCCACCCTCGCCATGCCCATGTCCCCTCCGCCAAGCTTGGGGCTCGCTTGACGCGCTCATCGGCCGCCTCCGTGCTGCGTTCGAGGAGAACGGCGGCAAGCCTGAGGCCAATCCCTTCGGAGCACGAGCCGTCCGGCTATACCTCCGTGAGATCCGGGAGATGCAGGCGAAGGCACGGGGCGTGAGCTATGAGAAGAAGAAGCGCAAGAAGCCACCACAAGTCCCCCAACCACAGCCACGTCCGCCCCACACTCTCAGCCCCTCGCCGGCCACAGGTGCAGCCACCTGATCTGTCGGTAATTAAACACATATAATACATTCGATATGCCACTCTTATCAGTTAGGCACCTCCGTCTTCTTTATTACTCTTGCTTATGGCATGTATGTGGAGTACAATCTAAATTTTCTAGGTAAGTGCGTAGTGCCTTCGAACCTTAAACTTCCCTCAAGTTTCTATTGTTGAACTATTCTATGTTGCTGTTCTTGCTGGCTTACTCTATTAGCTTATACTGTTAGTAGATGAGCATGAGTCGTAAGGATAGCACATACATGGTTGCAGTGTTCGTACTCATGGTCAGTAATGCTAAAGGAGAGCTTGCACTGTGCTTTGAACTGATAGTTCATATGTACGTGAGATCTCAACTATGACAGCTTTTAGATTTGCTCATCATATCTATTTCGCTGCCTTCTGCTTGTTTCTTTTTGTGGTAGTAAAGTAGTCGTTGAATCTTGTAAGTCAGTGCAGGTAATCGGCTCATCCACATCGAACAAGCATATGATGATCAATTCAGTCCTTCGTTTAGGCTCGTTCTCAGCAAACTTTTCTTATAATTTCATTTCCTTTCTTTTCTTGAAACTTATTGATTTGGAGCTACTTCTCTGTTTCGGCTTCTAATTTTACTTCGTACACTGATCAAGATGACTCATCTTTCAAGGAATAATATGATAAGTGTCTTACATTTGTGTTGTTTGCTTCCACTATATGAGGGGAGTACTTGTCATAAATTAGGCAAAATAAAATATTCTAAATGGAGGCATTAATTGCATTAGGATGTCATGGGATATATTCTCTCCACGCCCTCACTTTTCTTGTAATATAGCAAGTGGGCTGTGACTGCTAAATATTACCATATATTTTAATGTAGAAGAATCTACACTGATAGTTAAGTTGAATATTCTATATGATTTACATTACAGGCATTGACTTCCCTCTTGAAAGTTTAGATTTCAGAAAAGATTTTAAAGGCACGCCTCTTAATATTCTTAGGGATGTTATGTTCAAAATACCATGCATTCAAATAGTATAGATCTAGCCAAATATACTTTTGCTATTTGAGGTGCTAAAATTAAAATCAAAACCCATTAACAGGTTATGAAATGTTGCTTACGATTATCACATTGTTTTGCTTAAAGATTGATGGTTTTGACACGCTTCATTCTACCCTTTCTTTCTTTTCCTAGCACTTTCCAGGTGTTTTGTGCATATGATTCTCTGTAGATCTTTTTCTTCGTTTTATTAGAATTTGTGATCAAAATTTCTATTACGTGCAATCCTATATGTTAAAAGATGGTGCTCCATATTTTATCGAGTTTCTAATATGTTCAACAAATATTAGATACAAATTTCCGAATCTTATGGAGTATGGCATGATTGGTGGCATTTGAGTAATACTCATCAGGGATCAATCATTTGACTACACTGCATTGATTTATCTGATAGCACGTTTAAATGTAATCTTTTCTTCATGTTAATTATGAAATGTCATTTGATTAAATTGCTTTTGTTGATTTGAAAGCATACTTGATGTCATCCTTTCTTCACAATACGAAATCTGTTTTATCTTTTTGAGCATAAATGGCTTAAAATATTTGCATCAATTATATATGTCATAAATAGCAATGATACATAAGTTTTACACTCCACATGGGGAGTTGAATCATTAACGAAGAACTGTTATCTTCATGAAGTCTTCTGCATAATTATTTTAGATATCAAAGTTCTCCATGAGTTATTATGGATGTTTGGTTTTTAATATCTGATCTTGCATAAATCACGAGCAATGCTTCAATTGTAAACACTCGTCTTTTAACCCATTTGTTAACACCACAAGCAGATACTAAAATTTTCTTGGGTGTCAGAATTTGTTTTATCTGTATGATATTTTAATTACCCCCTATCACTATTGAAGAATAATTCAGAATGTTGAATATACAGTAGTAATCGGATGCAATATATAGAAATACAATGATAATTTGTCTTTTGACTTCCTTTGATTATTGTATGCATCTTATCAAAAGCTCATAAATATCATATCTCATGGAAATTTACAATAATTGTTTATGAAAGACAAAAAAAAATTTCTATCCTTTCTTCTTCGGCTTGTTCTTTTTCTAAATACTTTGGCCAATTTCCACAAAATAGATCGAAAGCTTATATTTCTCTATTTTTCAAGTAGATGGTGAACTTTTAGGTCTATTATTGCACACTATTAAGTTTCTTTCACATGGCCCATTCAAATTATGTCTTTGTTTATCTATTGACATCCAATTTCTGAACATTCCACAATCCTGGATTTCTTAAAGTGTAAATAAATAATTAAAATTTTATACCCCTAATAGATCAGTGTGAGCCACCTACATGAAACAAAAATATGACACTTAACTGATAAGATGCAGCAATATATGTGAAAGGTACTCAACCAGAAAATACTTAATTATAAATATGAGTTACAATTTTCTTTTCCAAACATACTGACAGCTATTTGATATTCAACATTTACTGACAGCATGAGGAATGAATTATATTCAACATGCTATTTGATATTTAGAAGGTAAAGTTCACATCCATACAATCTAGCATAGTTTTGCTTGTCGAGGATTCTTTCTTTAGTTTGAAATTACTTATTACACATTGAACTTATTTGAAATATAGAGAAGGCATTGAGGTAAAACTATTTTCTGTTCCTTTCTTGCCTCTCATCTAGATTATATTTCATTGTACGTAAGACATGAGAGTTTTTATTCTTCTTGGCTAATTGCATGGAAAATCTTACAGAAATTTATTTCCCTAGAAATATATGTTTGTTTTGAAAAGAAAATTTTGCAGAAAATTTCTACGTAGAAACAGGTTTAAAATTTCTAGGGAAAGTTAACCACTAAGTTTTCGACACATTTTTTGAAGAAAGCAAAGGGAGAACTTGAGAACCTTCTCCCTAAGGCACATCTTTCAAAGAAAAAGAAAGAGAAATTATCTTTTCCCCTGCAATATATGCACATATAAAGGAAAGGGGAAGCAATTTCATTTTCTTTTCCAACAACTTAGACAATCTATATGTTATTTTTTATGAAAAATATTTCAAAAACTTTTCCTACCATCTTGTTGACAACCAAAAGGACCTTTGCTAAACAAGCATCGTTTGTGTTTTATCATTTCAAGAGTATGCAATGCATACATTCCTTGGTCGGCCTATGAATGAAAATTGCTTTCTTGAATTGTGTATGAATGTTAGGTTTTGCAAACATTAGTAAAAGTTGATTGAGCAAATAACCTTAGGTAAATTTAATTGTCAGATAAATTAACACTAGTTTCAAACTTCAATCTGGGTCATTATTTAATTGCGTTGTTTTTAGCTTTATCCAAGAAATGATGAGATGTATCTTATATCCATAAATGCAGACATTTGGTATGAAGAGCAAGAAATCCATCTTTTTGGGGAGCATATATTCTTGAAATGGTGTTTCAGAGTCTAGGATATTTGATTTTAAGCTTCTACAGGTTATACAACTGGAAGCCACTAATTTCTAATCAATACGAAAAATAGAAAAACAAATATCTAAAACAATATTCTATAATTTCCTTTCTCCTGTGTTACTAGTATTCTCTTCCCTATTTATGGTGGTTTTCTTTCCTTTGTTGTGTTGTAGAGAGCTTTGAACTTAGTATGTTTTTCTACTCAGTTCCAAAATTTGAAATCAACTGTATCTCCTGAATATATCATTTTTATGATCATTAGTGATACTTTCCCATCTATTGGAAGAATCTTGTAAAATTATTGGATCATTATTTTTTAGTTGAACCAACCATGATCTACATAATAACCATGTGACCAAACAGGATGGACAAGTTCCTAGTTCAAGTATTTTACTTACTAAGACATCTAGTTGTACTTTTTCACTTTGAAAATAAGCATAACATTTTGTACCACGACTCTGATACGAATTCCCAGGAACCCTTTTAGCAAAAACCATATAGATGTGTTTGATTTTCTATTTCTTCATGGTTATGAAGGAGCAATTAGTTTTGTGATCTCCTCAAAGTATCCCAACATGGTTAAGGAAGTAAAGAGCTTGGTTAAAGATCGGAGTTGGTTCAGATATATTGGCTTAGGGTCTTGATTTTGTGCTGGTGCATGTCTAGTTCTTGTATGTCACTTTTGGAATGGTTAAGGTGGGAGGGGTGGTGGAGCAGTTTCTAAGAGATTCTCTAATGAAAAGAACGAATAAATATTGGAGTCGTTTGACCTATTAGCTCAAACTTTTTTGTTTTATTTGTTGGCGTTCAATAAACATTTGGACTCTCCCATTTGTCTACATTGAAAATTTGTAACCAAGGAATCTTAAGCAATGAACATATTTCTTTCTGTAAAGAAAATAAAACATAGATTGATCCATCACTATCGAAGTGAATGGAGACTAACTCAACTAGTTTTATATCTGTTTTTGAGTACTCCATGATTAATCCATCATTTTTGAAGCAGGAAATTTAGAGATGTTCACATGAATGATGTCACTAACATTCTTGGCTATTAATAGATTTAACATGAATATAAAATGATTGGTCGTTTGATTAAAGAACTCTTCAAACAAAGGGACTTACGTACACATTCAAAATGATCAATTACATAATCCATTATTTTAGTTCACTTGTGCAATCATTTATGAATGAAATTTAACCCAGTGCTACTAAAGTACAGTACTGCTCCAGTTCAGTCTCTTCATGTATATTCTGTCATACTTGAACATGAGTCGCATTGAAAAATGGAAGACTTTGTTCAACACTTCAATATTTTCCAATATCTACTTCAGACAGAAAAAGAAAACTCTATTGACGGCAGTGAGCAAGCTTACAGCAGAATGTCAACCATCTCATCATTGTTGTTTAACTCTTTCATTTTGATATTTTTCATCTGTTCGGCTGATCGATGTTGATTACTTACCATTGATGATCATGAAACATTACTGCTGTTGCATGCCTGCCAACGTTTAGACAATCTTGGAAAGAGTACTGAACCCCTAGAACAAGCTTCAGGATCACCAACGCACTCTTTTATGTGAGACTTGGATTGCTAGAAACGGTACTAGGGTCAAAGATGTCGGAGGCCAGTGCAGGGTGATACCAGTGTTCACTTGTCGTACACGGATGAAGGTGGTGGTCGATGGAGCCTTCCTTTCACTGAATCGAGATATCCACTGAGGCCCTCCCACAGAACATGCCCACTCTTCTCTTCTTTTTAGGGAGCTAAATTTTATGGTGAAAGCGCCAAGAAGCACTTGCGCAACGCATTAGGCAGCAGCTCTGAAAGAATCTCTTTGTGAGCGTTCTACCTACTCATCTCAGGCTAAACAGTTGACGATATATCATCACAGCAGAATCCCTTCCACACTCCCAATAAATCTCGCTCTCTCTCGCCCTCTCACTTTACCGTAAGCAATACCAGTGAAAATGGTAAAACCATTGCCCGTCCTTTCTTCTTTCCTCTCTCTCTCTCTCTCTTTCTCTCTCTCTCTTCATAGAACACTCGTCAACTCAATTAAATTTAGTTGCTTTATTAATTGAAGTACAAGTATTGTCATATTCAGTTTTTCAAAGCTTCCAACCTTAAGATGACATGAATATTGATTTAATCACAAATAATCTAGCAAGTGACAGCAGGAGACCCCATTGCATGTAGAAGCCTAAGCCAATAGATGAGACATGATATTGATTTATATTCTCAATACTTCCCCTCACGTGTCGGTGACACATGGCTTAAGCACAATAAGTGAAATTAATCAGAGAAATATTTTTAAGTATGGCATGGAAGAAAGTTGAGTACAAATACATTAACATTGATACTATTTTAAATTTTTTTTATCATTCGTCTAAAAGCTTAAGCCAGTAAACGATATGCACTTTTAAAAGCGACTAGTATACATCACATTTAATCTAATACAAATATTAAATTTTTTTATCATGGTCATCGTACATAAAGGCTTAAAAGTATAAGTGAGAGACGATCACAATTTATATTTTTAATATGGTACAACAAAGGGGCTGGAATGAAATTTACTAAAATATGCTGCAGTATATATATATATATATAGATATATATATATATATATGTATGTATATATATATATATGTATGTATATATATATATATGTATGTATATATATATATGTATGTATATATATATATATAAGTATGTATATATATATATGTATGTATATATATATAT
>LVTN01001867.1:7019-21697 GCA_001649415.1 Musa itinerans | reverse complement strand
AATGCCATGATCTAGAAACTCTCCAAAAGGAGAACTTGCTACTTAAGGACACATTGAAGAAATTCGAGGTTGGTAGCAAATCTTTGAATATGATCCTTATAAAGAAGGGTCACGGTCCTAAAAGAAGTGGAATCGGATTTGTGAGAAGTCCTCACCAAAATCCAACCACCTTCATTAAAGAGCCTATCTTGCATGTTCGACACCAAAGCAAATGCAACTTTTGTTGCAAACATGGACATAAAATGTATCATTGTCCATTCAAGAAAATCAGTCTGAACAAACTGATTTGGGTTCCTAAAGGAACCATGATAAATTCTATGCAACATGATAAACAATGTAGATCAGTTTTTGAGACACCCAAAAGTAAATGGGTATCTAAAAATCATCCTTTCGTGTAAGAAACATAGACCGTCGTAAGCTAGGAGCAAGATATAATGTCTTACTTTTTGGGTACTCAATATTCATGACTCGAGATCCAAAAAGCCTCATGATGCTCTATAGCCTAAATAATAAAAAGAGGATTAGTAGAATTAATATTACAGAATGATACTGATACAATCCTATTTGATCCCTCAAATTTTGAAACTCATAATTCTCCCTTCACACATCCTCTGGATTTTTGAATTAATCGGATTCATTCCCTCTTTATTTTCGGATCCAACTATATCATGAACTTACGCCTTGTAGAGCCAAGTTTGTCATGAACTAGCGAAGCTTACCAACTTGAACAATAAGTCATAAACATGTTAAAAAATTATATACGATACTTGAAGTAGAGTATGCGCGTCACAAGATCCATCATGAACGTACGAAATTTCTCATCTTGAGATGGAAACTCTTACGTAATTAAGGTTGATTGCCCTACAAATAAAAACTCTCCTCAAATAAAAAACATCCAAATCAGCCCTCAAAATAGTGCTCACCGCCTATAGGCGGTGGCACCGCCCAACTGGCGGTAGCACCACCGGTTGTCACGGGTTGCAAGCGATTGCACCGCCCAACTAGCGGTGCCATCGCCCGCAACTCTACCCCTTTTAAACTGAGCTAGGGACGGTGGTAGAACCGACTCCAACTCACTCTCTCCCCTTCCTAGCAGCTCTAACTCTTCTCCACCTCCATTCCTCCCCTTTTAGCAGCCCAAAAACTGCCCATTTTGTGCAAGATTAAGAATCAATCATCCTCTTGAAGATCTCAACTAAGGTATTCTCTAAGAGACCTTTGATTTCTGTTTTATGTCATTTACTCTTGCTCATTACCATCTTCTTAAATAGCAGTAGTTATGGGCTCTAGAAGATCCTCTAGGGACAAAGGGAAGAGGAGATTAGAAGAAGACTTTGATCCCATCCTTTTCGATTCAAAACTTCATGCTGAAAAATTTGCTTCCATAGAGTTTAGAAATGTCCATAAGGGAAAGTATATTGATCTAAATGAACTAAGTAATTTAGAGACAATTCAGTGGTTTGCAAATTTAGATCTACTCCCAATCCTACAAATTAGTGAACCCATCTACCCTAGACTTGTTAGGTTGTTTTACAATAATCTACATATAGATAAAGAAGAAAGAGTGTTCACCTATCTCTTAGGATAACACATTTCTATTACGGATAGATTCATTTGCGACATGATAGGCATCCCCGTAAAAGAGATAGGTCGTTATCTTAGAGGATTGTGGGATGATGAAACAGTTGGGACAACGTACGTCGAAGCCTTAGGAACAATTTTTGGTAATCCCAACTTAATAATAGTCCCTAAAAGATGTGAACATATTTTGCCACTAAACACTAAAGTACTTTATCATATCCTAACTAGTATCATTCTCCCTAAACAATACCATCATGATGAAGTGAGTCAAATGGAATTAGGAACCATGTACTGGATCATTAAAGGAAATAACATCTGTTTTGGTTACCTAATCCAACAAAACATGATAGAAATACCTAAAAAAGATATGATGTATATATATATATATATATATATATATATATATATATATATATATATATATATATATATATATATATATATATATATATATATATATATATATATATATATATATATATATATATATATATATATATATATATATATATATATATATATATATATATATATATATATATATATATATATATATATATATATATATATATATATATATATATATATATATATATATATATATATATATATATATATATATATATATATATATATATATATATATATATATATATATATATATATATATATATATATATATATATATATATATATATATATATATATATATATATATATATATATATATATATATATATATATATATATATATATATATATATATATATATATATATATATATATATATATATATATATATATATATATATATATATATATATATATATATATATATATATATATATATATATATATATATATATATATATATATATATATATATATATATATATATATATATATATATATATATATATATATATATATATATATATATATATATATATATATATATATATATATATATATATATATATATATATATATATATATATATATATATATATATATATATATATATATATATATATATATATATATATATATATATATATATATATATATATATATATATATATATATATATATATATATATATATATATATATATATATATATATATATATATATATATATATATATATATATATATATATATATATATATATATATATATATATATATATATATATATATATATATATATATATATATATATATATATATATATATATATATATATATATATATATATATATATATATATATATATATATATATATATATATATATATATATATATATATATATATATATATATATATATATATATATATATATATATATATATATATATATATATATATATATATATATATATATATATATATATATATATATATATATATATATATATATATATATATATATATATATATATATATATATATATATATATATATATATATATATATATATATATATATATATATATATATATATATATATATATATATATATATATATATATATATATATATATATATATATATATATATATATATATATATATATATATATATATATATATATATATATATATATATATATATATATATATATATATATATATATATATATATATATATATATATATATATATATATATATATATATATATATATATATATATATATATATATATATATATATATATATATATATATATATATATATATATATATATATATATATATATATATATATATATATATATATATATATATATATATATATATATATATATATATATATATATATATATATATATATATATATATATATATATATATATATATATATATATATATATATATATATATATATATATATATATATATATATATATATATATATATATATATATATATATATATATATATATATATATATATATATATATATATATATATATATATATATATATATATATATATATATATATATATATATATATATATATATATATATATATATATATATATATATATATATATATATATATATATATATATATATATATATATATATATATATATATATATATATATATATATATATATATATATATATATATATATATATATATATATATATATATATATATATATATATATATATATATATATATATATATATATATATATATATATATATATATATATATATATATATATATATATATATATATATATATATATATATATATATATATATATATATATATATATATATATATATATATATATATATATATATATATATATATATATATATATATATATATATATATATATATATATATATATATATATATATATATATATATATATATATATATATATATATATATATATATATATATATATATATATATATATATATATATATATATATATATATATATATATATATATATATATATATATATATATATATATATATATATATATATATATATATATATATATATATATATATATATATATATATATATATATATATATATATATATATATATATATATATATATATATATATATATATATATATATATATATATATATATATATATATATATATATATATATATATATATATATATATATATATATATATATATATATATATATATATATATATATATATATATATATATATATATATATATATATATATATATATATATATATATATATATATATATATATATATATATATATATATATATATATATATATATATATATATATATATATATATATATATATATATATATATATATATATATATATATATATATATATATATATATATATATATATATATATATATATATATATATATATATATATATATATATATATATATATATATATATATATATATATATATATATATATATATATATATATATATATATATATATATATATATATATATATATATATATATATATATATATATATATATATATATATATATATATATATATATATATATATATATATATATATATATATATATATATATATATATATATATATATATATATATATATATATATATATATATATATATATATATATATATATATATATATATATATATATATATATATATATATATATATATATATATATATATATATATATATATATAGTAATGTCCTTGGATCTGTGTAATGGGAATCAGATTGTGATGAGATCATGATAATTGTTGAATCTCGGATTTTGATGATAAAGTCAATTGTCATTTGTTATCTAATCCATATGTTGAGATAAGTGTATAGGATTAACTACAATGGAAGTAAGACATGCAGCAGGAGTTGCGCCGGAGTCAAGACCATGATCACATTGGGGGTTCGAGAGTTCAATCGAAGTCCGGACGGTCGTCGGAGGTTCTACGGGAACAAATCCGAGAAGTCTAGGAGCTTGCCAAAGAAGCTTGTCAGAACTCGCCAAGTGGATTATCGCAAGTCCAGGAGTTTGCTAGAAGTCTGCTGGAACATTGCCGAGGGATCGTCGGATGTTCGCTGGAAGTTCGCCGGAAGCTCCTTGGAAGAAGCAATTGACGCACCAAAGCAAGTTACAATATTTATATCTTAAATAATTGCAGTTAGCATGATGATTAGGTTAGGAATGGGAGGTGATCTCATTAACTTAATCTGAGGGCAATTGGGCCCTTGATAGACCCAAATTGGGCCGAATGGATCAACCTATTCGGACCCAGAATTCTTGGCCAGCGGTGGCACCGCCCAGGAGCTCAGTCTCCCAGGAATGCCAAGCGATGGAACCACCCCTGTCAGGCGGTGGAACCACCCCTATTAGGCGGTGGAACCGCCCCTGTCAGGCGATAGCACTGCTAAAGCTCGGTCTCCGAGCTCTGCCAGGTGGTGGTACCGCCCCTGTCAGGTGGTGGTACCGCCAGAGCTCGGTCTCCGAGCTCTGTCAGGAGGTAGTACCGCCATAACCCCGAAAATCCGGGAGATGACATTTTTGAGCTCCAAATTCAAACCATTGGGGCCTATATAAACCCCATACTTTCCTGCATGAAAGGGCACCGAAATCTTGATCTTATTTTGTGAATTCTAGAGCTCAAAAGTGTTATAAAGGCCAAAAGTTCTTGTCTCTCTTTTCTTCTAAGTTTTGATCATTCAAGAGAGGAGTGAAAAATCTGTAAGGGTTGTCTCTTAAGCCCGTCAAAAGGAGTAAAGCTGTAAAAGGGTGGTTGGCCTTCGCCTATTGAAGGAAGGCCTCTAGTGGACATCCATGATCTCATCGGAGGAGGAATCCAAAAGTGGATGTAGGTCAAGATTGACCGAACCACTCTAAATCTCGGTTTGCATTTACATTCTACTCTCTATCTTAAACTGTAAACTGCCTCCATTACTTCAACTCTACTTTCGCTTAATCTTAAGTTGAAGTACTTTCCGAATTAGCTTTCGCATCGAAATCATTTTTATCGTACAAATATCATCTTAAATCGTCAAAAGTTTTCTGCTGCACTAATTCACCCCCCCCTCTTAGTGCTCTTGATCCTAACACTTGCTGGGAGTCCGCTAGAACATTGCCGAGAGTTTGTCGGAAGATCGCTAGAAGCCCATCGGAGAGCAATTGATGTACTGGAACAAGAGTGCCTTAGATTATGTCTTAGTAATTATAGTTAGATAGTATATTAAGTTAGAATTGAGAGGTAATCCCACTAACTTAATCATGGGCCAACTAGGCCCTTAATAGGGCTAATAGGGCTAAATTGGGCTAGATTGATCAGCCCATTCAGCACCTAAAAGCCTAGCTGGCAGTGGCACCACTTGGGAGACTCAGTCTCCTAAGTGGTTTGAGCGGTGGTACCGCCAGCAGTAAATTCTACTAGTGGTGGTACCGCTCCCGTCAAGTGGTGGTACCGTGAGAGCTCGGTCTCCGAGCTCTGTCAAGTGATGGTACTGCCTAGTGTCAGGTGTCAGGCAGTGGTACCGATAGTACCCCAGAAATCCAGGATGAAACACTTTTTGGATCCATTTTTGAAAGTCATTAGGGCCTATAAAAACCCCACCCTTTTCTGCATGAAAGGGCACGAAAGCTATTGGCATAATCTTGAGTTCTTCAGTCTTAAAGTGTTGTAAAAGTGAAGAATTCTCCTCTTTCATCTTTTAGCCTTGTAACCATCCAAGAAAGAGGAGTGAGACTTGTAAGGGTTATCTCCTAAACTCGGCAAAAGGAGAAAAAGTTGTAAAAGGTGGTTGGCCTTCGCCTATTGAAGGAAGGCTTATAGTGGACGCCGGAGACCTCGTCGGAGGAGGAATCCGAAAGCGGATGTAGGTCACATTGATCAAACCACTCTAAATTCTGGTTTGCTTTTCATTTATGGAATTTACATTACTGCAAATCTCTTTAATCCTCTCTTGCACTTTTATGAAAGCTTTTAAGTTCATATTCTCTTCGAAACAGATTGAATCGAAACTATTTTCATCGGAATCAGTTTTAATCGAAATGAACATTTTTCTGAAATCAAGAAAGTTTTCTGCTGTACTAATTCACCTCCCCTCTTAGTGCTGCACTTGATCCTAATAAGCTCAAGTGATGATGACATAGAACTTTTGAGAAGAAAATTCAAAAAATTCATAAAACAAGAATCTAAAAATGAACTAAAAAAGGACAACCATTTGCTATGAACACAAGAAGCTGGGGCACTCCAAAGATGAGTGTATAAAACTGAAGAAGAAGTTGTCAAAGAAGAAGAAAGCACTCAATGTGACATGGGACGAATCGAGTACATCCGAAGAATAGGAGCAAACCAACAAAAGCGAGAAGGTGAACTATGCCTTAATGGCTCTCAACGACGAGGTAAGTGACTCAAACGAATCTTATTTACCTTATGATGAATTACTTAATGCCTTTCTTGAATTGTTTGATGAATGCAAATTAGTTGATAAAAAATATAAATTATTAAAAAAGGATCATACTTCTCTTTCTAATGAATTTGAAAACATGAAAAATGAGTATGATAAATGCTTGTTAACACCTTGTACTAAATGTAAAGAATTAGATTTATACAAAAAGAAAAATTTACTACTACAACAAGCATTAGAAAAATTTAAAATTGATAGCAAATATTTAAACATGATTCTTGCCAATAAGGGTCATGTACATAGAAAAGTAGGAATTAGTTTTATGAGTTAGCAACACTCAACAAAAACCAACTTTATTTGTTAAAGGACCCACATTGCATATTACCCCTAGGGTTAAGTGTAATTTTTGTGGTAGACATGGTCATTTTGCATTTAAATGTCCATTCAAAAAGTATGGCTCATATAAATTAGTTTGTGTTCCTAAAGGAACCATGAATGACTTAATAACACAAGCTAAGAATGATAGATTAAACTATGAGGGACCCAAAACTAAATGGGTACTTAAAACAAACTCACCCTTCTTATTGACATCTCTAAAATCTAAAGCTAGGAGCAAAAATAATATTTTGATAGTAGATGCTGAAGGTTTATGACCGGAAATCCAATACACTTTTCTAAGCTCACTAGCCAAAACAAAATAATTTTGATTAAAGATACTCTATGTTTAATGAATTCATGCTTGATGATTTAATGATGTAATGATGATTTGAAATCATGCTTGATGAGTTTATATTTTGAAATTATGCATGATGATTTGAAGTAATGATGATTTTTATGATTTATTGCTTATTGATCTTGATGACTTTTGTGATGAAATATGTTTTTCGATTTTAAACAATAATGCATGGATTTGGTATAAAAGGCAAAACATGCTTGTATGAAATAAATCACATAAATTGAAACTAAAAAAACAAGGTATTTTTCTTGAAAATATCTCTAAAGCATTTTGATTTTTCAACAAGTGATTCTTAATGATGAATCTATTTCATGAATCTCTTGAACTAAGAAATTAATTTTGATGATTTGATAAATAAAGTTTGGATGAGTTTTATCCGAATCATGAACTTGATACTTGAGTTTTCTTTTATGAATTAAGATCTTTGATCTCCTAAGATTTCTTTTCATTATTTACTAAAAGGGAGACTTGTCAAAATGAATCATGTCTTTCGTGATCTTTCATATTAACATCTTTTAGGTCATGATTTTTATATGACTCATTTGCATTTATGTTTGTATATCTTATGTTATGATTTGAACTTTAATGTAAAAGGAAAAATTGTATCATTGTATTCTTTCCCTTTTTTTTATGACAAAAGGGAGAGAGAAAAATTGTTAGCTTACACATTGCAAAAGAGAAGCAAAAAGTGCTAGCTCGAATATTAAACCTAGGCATGGTAAATCTCCCAAATCCATGCATTCTTCTTATACATTTTTTGGATCATGATCTTGATTTCTTGATTTTTATGATTAAAATTTTTTTTTTGAATCAAGATCATTTCCTATCATTCCTTCTATTTATAAAAGAAGAGATGTTAAAAATGACTCATGGTCTTTCTGTATCCATGACTTGATATTTCATTTTTGATGATTGAAAATATTGATGTAAATTTTTCTTGATATCTCATTTGTTATGATTTGAAAAGAAGTATGACATTGTATTGTTCCCTTCTTTTTGACAATGACAAAATGGGAGAAAGTCTTGCTAGCTTGCACATCGCAAAGAAAAGCAAAATTGCTAGCTTGCACATTACAAAAGGAAGTGAAACTTCCTAGCTTGCACATTTCAAGGAGAAAAACTTGCTAGCTTACACATCGTAAAGAAAAGCAAAATTGCTAGACTTGCACATCTCAAGAGAAGCAAAGAATTGCTAGCTTGTATATCTCAAAAGAGAAACAAGAATTGCTAACTTATACATCTCAAGAGAAGCAAGAATTACTAAAACTTACACATCTCTAAAACTTGCTAGCTTGCTCATCTCAAAAGAGAAGCAATGATTACTAGCTTGCACATCTCAAGAGAAGCACGAATTGCTAAAACTTGCACATCTCAAGAGAAGCAAGATTGATATCTTGCCTATCTCAAGAAGTAAAAATTGCTATCTTGCATATTTCAACTAGAAGCAAAATTATTAAACTTGCATATTTCTAAAACTTGCTAGCTTGCATGTTCTAAAGTGATGTAAAACTTGCATGTTTCAAAAAACTTGAGAGTTGCACTTTTCTCCTTTTTGTTAATGATAAAGGGGGAGAAGTTATGATGATTTAAAATTTGAATCATGCATGGTGTACATGATAGTTGCACTTTTCTTCTTCATTGGCTCTTTCAATACTCATGATGCATATAATGATTTTTTGCAGTTAAACTTCATTTCAATATAGCATGTTGATAGAGAGAGTTAAGTTTAAACTTCGTCATCAATTAGTCATCATCATAAAAAAAGGTGGGATTGTTAAATCTTGGATTTTGATGATGATATCAATTGATGAAGTTATGATCTAATCTGTGCTTTGAGATAAGTGACGCAGGACTAACTTCCTTCATAAAAGGTAAGTCGATTAAAGTAGGAAGAATCGGATGTTGGGCTGGAGTGAACATGTCAAAAGATTGGATGTCGAGCCAGAGGATCGGTTGATGTGCTAGTGAATGGACTTCGTGCCATGAGTTCGGGCATCGGGCCGAAGGATCGAGAATTGCACCAAGGAGATCGGAAGTTGGGGGAGGTCAACATGCCGATTAGATAATACGCCGAAAGATTGGATGAAGCACCGAATGGACCAATGACATGCAGGACAATATAGAATTCTAGTTTTGTAATCAGTTGTGTCTTAATTAGTTATAGTTAGGTCGTAATTGAGTTAGTTTTTAGTGTAACCATGCTAACTCAATTAAGGGCCCATTGGGCCTGAGTTAGGACTGTTTTGGGCCAAGTGGAAGGCCCATTTGGTGACCCAAGGTTATATGGAACCAACTATGAGTTGAATGTTAGGAAATCTTGGGGGCAATGTCACATGCATAGCTCAAAACTAATTTTCGCACTAACAACTTGCCTTTGATACCACTATTAGGAAATCTTGGGGGCGACATCACATGCGCAATGGAAGAACAGAAAATAAAATCCCCAATTCTCAAAGATATGTTTGTCGTTGTGCAAAGATTGGTTCGCAAAAATCTGTAAAATAGAAAACCATGTGTTTGATAGATTATGTTACATAGGGAAATCGTATATCCCTGAGTCCCTACAGATCTCTAGGAGAGGGTGAAGGACGTCAAGTGCCCTCCTCTCTAGTGGTGATCTACACAACAGGGCTGCAATGATGCTCCTCAAAACTCCAGGTCTGCTTTAAGGTAGAGAGGGGGAGGAGAATAGGAGAGGAAGCAAAAAACTCTAACCTATAAACTATTGAAACCCTCCTATTTACAGAGGTCCCCTATCAACTTAACCCCAATGGATCCTCTCCTATTGGGTATTGGATCTCCATCCAACTACCCAATCCTTTTAGATTAGTTGATCTCTATTCAATAATCTCTCATTGGCTCTTATTGGATCTCATCCATAGGATCCAATAATCCAGGGGCTTATTGGATATCCAATAAGATAGGGGCTCCAACGGATATCTCATATCCGAACCTCTACTCATTGTAATGTCTACCATATGTGTGTGACCCTCTAGGCCCAATAACGAGCTGGCCATGAGTCATACCTGTTAGAACTCTTTTTGGCTCAGTGAATTATTATCTCTATAATAATTCACTCGACTCATTGACTATAGATGTACTAGGCCACTACGTCGCAGTGCCTAGATGATACAGGGGAATCCAATCCAATGGACCTATCTGTCCTCATTGTACCTATAGTCTTTCATCCATCTAATATTCCAAAGACCGTATACCTGGCATGGTGCTATCAGACCCATACGGTTTCTACTCGAGTCTCGCTCTAATCGAATTCTCTTGGAGAACTCTTTCTCTCTCAATCCGAATGATCTTGACTAGGGATTTATCTAAGCAAGAACATATGTGACATTCCTCTCATGACACCGAGAGTGGATGATCCTCTATCGACACTCAATAGCCTTTGTAAGGTTGACTACCACTCCCAATGACCGGCTGTGTTAGATTTGGGACATTCAAACCTGTAAGTCTAGTATCAAAGAGTGGAGCACTCATATAGGACATCCTTGGTGTCTCAAGTCTAAGGATCATATACACCATTAGGACTACGGAATCGCTATCTAACAATAAGGCATCATCAACCATTCAGCATTTCGTAAGCGGATCAATCGGTGAACTCATTCCCCAATGAGCACTTGTATTGTATCCCTAGTGTCCCCATATGAGCAACTATGAGACCAGCTGCATCCATCATATGGATGGGTATACAACATACTAACCTATTCGGTTATCTCGATGTCTCTCTCGAGTAACCTATGACTAGGACTATTTGGGATCTGCGTTTAAAGGCGAATTTGTCTCATTATTGTGATCTTATCACGATCTGATTCCCATTGCATAGATCCAAGGATATCATAATATATATATGTATATATGCAATAAGCAATATAAAGTGATAAATGCTAAAATATAATAAGCAAAAAGACTACGTGTCAAGTCACATGTGCCATCACTCACGTGATTGGCTTACAGGGCACCTATGACTAGCAATCTCCCACTTGACCTAAAGCTAATCACCTATGTGTCTAATCTCCATCAGACCCCTGTGATGCTCGAAGACAATATGAGACAACGGTTTTGTTAATGGATCTGCAATGTTATCTTCGGATGAAACTCTTTCCATTATTACATCTCCTCGGGTCATGATCTCTTTGATCAGGTGGAACCTTCTCAGAACATGCTTAGATTTCTAATGAGACTTGGGTTCCTTTACTTAAGCAATCGCCTTGTTGTTGTCGCAATATAAGGGAATCGACTCCTCGCTGCCTAGCATGACTCCTAGATCTATAAATAACTTCTTCATCCAAACTCCCTCTTTTGCTGCCTCTATTGTAGCAATGTACTCCGCCTCTATTATCAAGTCAGTAGTAGTATCTTGCATGGAACTCTTCCTGCACACTGCTCCTCCATTCAAGGTGTACACATACCCCGAATTCGACTTGCTATCATCGACATCATATTAAAAACTTGAGTCTATGTAGCCTTCAACCTTGAGGCTACTACCTCTATATACTAGTAAAAGATCCTTAGTCCTTCTCAAGTACTCAAGGATATAGTTTACTACTTTCCAATGCTCCAAGCCTGGATCCACCTGATACCTACTCGTGACACTCAAAGCATGCATTATATTAGGCCTAGTATATAACATGACATATATGATAGACCCTATTATGAGGCATAGGGTATCCTATCCATGTTCGCTCTTTCTTTAGGAGTCTTTTGGGACATACTCCTAGAAGGCAATATCCCATGTCTCATCGGTATGAGACCTCTCTTGGAATTTTCTATGCCAATCTTTTTGACAATGGTATCTATGTACCTGGACTGGAACAAGCCAAGCATCCTCTTGGACCTATATCTATAGATTTGAATCCCCAAGATATATGATGCTTCCCCTAATTCCTTTATGGAGAAGTGTTTAGATAACCAAGCCTTTACTGTGGATAGCATTCCTACATCATTCCCAATGATCAGGATGTCCTCCACATATAACACAAAGAAGGTGATAATGCTCCCACTTATCTTCTTATATACACAAAGCTCAATTTTATTTTTAACGAAGTCATAAGATCTAATTGCCTCATCAAATCTTATGTTCCAACTTCGGGAAGCTTGCTTTAGTCCATAAATGGATCTAAACAACCTGTACACCTTATCTAGGCAGTCCTTGGACACGAATCCCTCGGGCTATATCATATACACCTCCTCCTTGAGATTGCCATTGAGGAATGCGGTTTTCACATCCATCTGCCAGATCTCATAATCATAGTTTGCTACAATACCAAATAGAATTCATATGGATTTTAGCATGGCTACGGGTGAGAAGGTTTCGTCATAGTCAACACGTTGTCTTTGACGATACCCTTTAGCCACTAGCATTGCTTTATAGGTCTCTACCTTTCTATTAACTCCGATCTTTTTCTTAAAGATCCACCTACAACCGATGGGTACAATACTCTCGGGTGCATCAACTATGTTCCAAACCTTGTTGGAGTATATGGAATCCATCTCAGAATTCATGGCTTCTTGCCATTTCCTAAAGTCTATACTTATAATAGCCTCCTCGTAAGTCTGAGGATCAATATCCTCAACATCCTCTTCTCCAATATGTCCCACATATCTCTCAAGAGGATGGGATACTCTTCAGGGCCTACATAATGTTAGAAATTGTGTGTTAGGTACCTGAACAGACTCGGGCTGTAGAGTGGTGCTTGAGTTAGGTTCTCCAACCTCGCTCCACTCTATCATGCTCCTACTCTCTCCGCCAAGAATGTGTTCCTTCTCAAGGAACACCGCTTGTTGAATCTCGGATTTTGATGATGAAGTCAATTGTCATTTGTTATCTAATCCATATGTTGAGATAAGTGTGCAGGATTAACTACGATGAAAGTAAGACATGCAACAGGAGTTGCGCCGGAGTCAAGACTATAATCACGTTGGGAGTTCGAGAGTTCGACGAAAGTCCAGACGGTCGTCGGAGGTTCTGCGGGAACAAATACGAGAAGTCCTGGAGCTTGCCAAAGAAGCTCATCGGAACTCGCCAAGTGGATCGTCGCAAGTCCAGGAGTTTGCCAGAAGTCCGCAGGAGCATCGCCGAAGGTTCGTCGGATGTTCGCCGGAAGATCGCCGGAAGAAGCGATTGACGCATCGGAGCAAGCTGCAGTAAATGCCTTAAGAAATATCGTAGTTAGCACAGTGATTAAGTTAGAAATGGGAGGTGATCCCATTAACTTAATCTTGGGGCAATTGGGCCCCTGAAAGACACAAATTGGGCCGAATGGATCAGCCCATTCGAACCCAGAACTTTGGCCAGCGGTGGCACCGCCTGGGTGGGCGGTGGCACCACCCGAGCTCAGTTTCCGAGCTCTGGCTGGGCGGTGCAACCGCCCCTGACAAGCGGTTGAACCGCCTGAGCTCAGTCTTCGAGCTCTAGCAGGAGGTGCAACCGCC
>LVTN01001865.1:31237-53815 GCA_001649415.1 Musa itinerans | reverse complement strand
CATGATACCAAACATTTATCATTTCTCTCATGTATACTAAAGCATTCATGATACCAATCATTTCTCTCATGTATGCTAAAGCATTCATGATACTAAACATTAAATTAATATTTTTTAAAGCATTTATCACTTTATGATTGTTGGTACCAAATATTTATCATTTATTTTCTCCCCCTTTGTTATCGGCAAAAATATAAGAATAGTACAAAGGTGTAAATATTCAAGCCATCACATCGAAGATATCAAGAAAATTTTGATGATGAAATATACTTCATAAATACAAGGAATTATACAAAGAAAAATCATATTATGAAAGATGAGATCATACCAAAATACATGATTCATTTTGATAAATATTTTCTTTAATAAAATGCAAGAAATAATTCGACAATAAAAAGTGAGGGATCATTCACATAAAATGGAAGATATCTCAAGAAAAGTTCATGATTCAATTGGAAAAATCTTATTTAGATTCAAATCATCAAAATCTTTTTCATAGTCCAAGAGATTCATACAAATAGATTCATCAATCTCCTTTTTGAAAACTCGATAAGATGGGGATTGAGAAATTCTTAAGAAAAATGTTTTCCTATTTTTAGTTGTTTCAATTTAAGTGTTTTAATTTCTTACAAGCCTGCCCAAGTTTTTACGTCAAATCAAAACATGTATCATCATTTAAAACCAAAAGACAAAGACAAGATTCATCACAAAAATCTTCATGACAAAAAAATGTAACACAACATAAGGCTTCTTTAAACAAGAGATTTGATTTATCATTTTAATTCCAATGATAATACATTTTCCTTTTTATGTGTTTCATTTTATGTGATTGATTTCATATGCTAAAGTTTTTTTCATATGAAAACCATCCATCATGTTTAAAACCGAAAATCAGCTTTCATTACAACAAAGATCAATCATCATGCATAATTTTAAAATATAAACTCATTAATCATGATTTTAAATCATCATTATATTATTTCATCAAGCATGATTTCATAAAAATATTTTTAATTAAAATTATTTTGTTTATTGTAGTAATGCATTTTCCTTCTTTGTATCAATGATTCAATCATATCATGAGATATACAAATCATAAATTCAAATAAGTCATGTCATGAAAGATATAAGATCAAAAGTGTAACACGTAATTCTAAAACATAGGATTTCAAATCATTATTCATCATTAAATCTACAACATGATCATTTTTAATTAAAATGATTAAGTGAATCTAACTTGTCATACTTAGTGCTAGGAGTTATCATGCAATTATCATGCTCAAAATTTTTAAAATAACTAGAAAAAGAAGCATGATATATTTTTTTATTTTTTATTTTACTAACTAATTTAAAAAATAACTCATAAAAAATCATCAAGTAATTTCAAAATAAAGTGAAGGAGTTTCGTTTAAGTTATTTACCTCATTGTCGAGAGTCATCAAAGCAAAGTTCGTTGTTTCGTCTTCATCGGTTTGCTTCTCGTCATCGGATGAGCTCGATTCATCCCAAGCTGCCTCGAATACTTTCTTTTTCTTTGGCAACTTCTTTTTAAGTTTATTTTTATTCTTTAATTCTTGTTTTATAAACTTTTTAAATTTTATAGTGAGAAGTTTAAAGTCATCATCATCATCACTTGAGTTATCACTCAAGTATTCTAATGTTCGAAGTGTCAAATCCTTCCTGTTCTTTGGAAGGTTATTCTCATGTTTGTTTTGTGCCATATAAGTCATTTTATAGGTCATCAAAGACCCAATAAGTTCTTCAATAAGAAAATAGTTCAAGTTCTTTGATTATTGTATTACTGTCACTTTCGAATCCCAATTTTTAGAAAGTGATCATAAAACTTTATTCACAAGTTCAAGATTCGAAAAACTTTTACCAAGAGCTTTTAGACTATTGATGACACCCGTAAAATGAGTATACATGTCTCCAATAGTCTTGCTTGGTTCCATATAAAATAATTCAAAATCACACATCAAATTATTTATTTTAGAGTCTTTAACTCTACTAGTGTCTTCGTGTGTGATTTTAAGTATGTGCTAAATGTCAAAAGCTGTTTCACAAGTAGAAACCCGATTAAATTCATTTTTGTTTAAGGCGCAAAATAGAGCATTCATAGCTCTAGTATTTAAAGAAAAAGTTTTCTTCTCCAAATCATTCCATTCGTTTATTGGAGTAGAAGACTTTTAAAAGACGTTTTCAATAATATTCTATAAATTTAAATCCAAGCAAAACAAGAAAACTCTCATTCAAGTTTTTCAATAAGTATAGTTCGTAACATTGAATTTGGGAGGACGAACGATAGAAAAGCCCTCTTGAAAGTCGAAAAGAGTTATTTCTCTTGGGTGTTAAACCAAACGAGAAAAACATGGCTCTGATACCAACTGTTAGGAATGAGTCGGCACTAAGAGGGGGGGTGAATTAGTGCAGGGGACAAAAATATTGGTTTGAAAAATCTTCGTATGATAAAAATCGATCTCAGAAGATAACTTGAAATTCAATGCTTGTTTGTAAGCATAGCGAAAGCAAAGTAAGGAAGACAGTTTGCAGTAAAGGTAAATTGCACAAATAGAAATATAAACCGAGTTTTACAGTGGTTCGGTCATCGTGACCTACATCCACTCTCGATTCCTCTTCCATTAAGGCTACTAGCATCCACTAACGGTCTTCCTTCAATAAGCGAAGACCAACCTCCTTCTTACAACTCTATACCCCCACAACCTCCTCTCTTACACTTCACTAACACTTTAGAGTTTGAGAGGAGTTCTCACAAGATTACAATAGTGTTTTTCTACTTTTATGCTCTTAATTCTTGTGAATGTTAACCAGGGATGAGAGGGGTATTTATAGGCCTCAAGTTCAAACTTAGAGCCTAAAAATGTCTCATCCCGTGTCTTCCGGGTACTAGCGGTACCATCGCCTGTGTTGGGTAGTACCACCGCTTGCAGCACTGACACTAGGCAGTACCACCGCCCAGTTTGGAGTTACCACCGCCTGACACCTTGCCACTAGGCAGTACCACCACCTGACAATCTCTCGAAGACCATGTCTAGGCAATACCACTGCCTGATATAGTCTCGGAGACTGTGCCACGACTGTTTCACCTGTTGGGTCACTGTTTGGGCCTTTCACTTGGCCCACCATAGCCCAAACTTGGGCCTAATTGACCCCTAATTGAGTTGGTCTAATTCCAACCTAAGTATGTGCTAACTACGAATTTTAAGACATTCACTAAGCTAAATAAGTCCGTAAGTTTAGGTTTCTTCCAACGAGATTCCAACGAACTTCTGACGATCTCTCGGCAATGTTCCAGCGTACTCTTAGCAAGCTCCTGGACTTCATGACGATCTTCTTAGCGAGTTCCGACGAGCTTCTTTGGCAAGCACCTGGACTTCTCGGTAAATTCCGACAGACCTTCCGACGAACGTCCAAACTTTCAATGAACTCTCGAACTCCCAACGAAATCTCGTTCTTGACTCCGGGACTTCATTTTATTTTATGCCTTGATCGCTATCATAGTTAATCCTGCACACTTAAAACCTACTTTGATCTAGACAATTATTACAAAGCAAATCAAATGTTGTCCGGCATGTTATTGGTTCATCGACGCTTCGTCCGAATCTTCGGCCCATCATCCTCTCTTATATTGCCCAATCAACTAGTTGACCTCCGCAACTCCGATTTTCATGGCGTAATGTCCACTCTTCTTGGCCCGATGCTCAAACCCATGGCCCGAAGCCTTATGTCGATACATCGACCGATCCTTTGGCTCGACGTCCAATCTTTTGATATGTTTTTCTCTAGCCCAATATGATTCTTCCTGCTTTTAATTGTCTCTCCCTGATTGAAGTTTCCTATCTCACTCAAAACGCATATTAAATCATAAACACTATCAATTGGTTTCATTATCAAAATCCGATATTCAACATTCCTAAGGACTAAACATGAAACTACATATGGTTACACGATGTGTGACCTGATGGCATGGGATGTATCATGATATTGAGAGATTACGGTTCCTCTCTCATCCTCTTTATCTCTAATCCATCAATTTAAATAGTCTTATGAAAAGATAGGATGAGAGTCTGATTCTCCTTACAGATCAATAGAGGTTTTTGGATCCGAAGACGGTGTCTTTACAAATCTAATAAAATTCTTTTTAGATGGCATTGAAAGGTATATATTGTAAATCCAATATATTGTTATTTGATTTCAATCCTAATATGAAAGTATTTTTGTATTATATATAATATATTACAGATTTTATATTTACAGTTACTTGAAACCAAGAAGGATACTTGCAAGCTCTGAACGCCATTGCATGGTGTTATCTTCTCCATGTCGAAACCACAGGATGATGAGCAAGTTGCCCGGTCGGTGCACCGCCGTAGCTTGTTGTTTTGCGTAAGAAAAGAAGATGAGGTAACAAGGCTGCTTCAACTCATTCAGAGTTGCAGTTAGGTCAGGGATCAGATTCTTTGCATGTCACAAACCTACTCATCTCTTCATTATGTATGCGTACCAATAATCTACTTGGGGCGGTTGCCTACCCTAGTTAATATAGTCATCGAAATAGCTGGGAGTGGTGGGCACTGGAGTGACTGCAGTTTGCTGTTTGTTTGGCTACTACCTAGCTGCGTTTGGCAAGTTGGTGGAGTGTTGAGCAGTATATATACTGTGAGTTCATGTAAAGAAGATGAGGCAAGAGGTATAGAGAGGGATAAGAGCAGAATCGAGAGTCACAATGTGCATTGCTGCATGGCTGTGGCAGTCTCACCCTGTCTACCCACTTCTCCTTCTGCTCAATAGAGATGAGTTCCATGATAGGTATGATCAAAACCTTTCACTAAGTTTGCTTCAATCATTGTATTATCGTTCCATGAATTCATATGATCTCTAGTCTGGATCAATGTGGACATGGTCTTTAGTCACTGCATCAAACCTGATTCATTTTCAACTCCTCCATATAGGCTTCACAAGTTTCAAATCTCCATATGTTGCACTGCCTGTTGGTATATACAAGTGTTGATGGTGATTAGTTCCAGTATATATCATTGTCATCTCCTTCATAAATGCTTGCAAAAAATTGAAATTTGCATATGCAATTGATAGTATCAACAGTATGTATCATGTTGGATCTCACTGGATGGCAGGCCTACTAAACCAGTAGCATGGTGGGGAGATGGATTTCAGAAGATACTGGGAGGGAGAGATGGCTTAGCTGGTGGGACTTGGCTGGGGTGCACAAGGGATGGAAGGCTGGCTTTTTTGACTAATGTGTTGGAGCCTGACCTTCTCTCCAGTGCAAAGAGCAGAGGAGAATTGCCTCTCAGGTTCCTGCAGGTACTGTATCTTTATGATCTTGACATTGATATCCGCCGTTCATTCATTTGTTGGAAACATCTTCTCTGTTTAGTAGGAAACTTGGAAATCTTCTTTGCCATGACAAGAAAAACATAATGCTTCCAAACATAAAAATGTCGAACATGACATTTGTGTAATCATCACCTGCTATTATTCTTTGTTCATATTACTTTGTTTTTTTCATGAAGTTTCAAATGCATGATACACATTTGTTTCTACAGAATTCCATTTTGATTGTACTTTCTCATAACCCAGTAAACATGAAAATTTTCCATTTAGCCTATCAGCACTTTAAACATGAAAATTGGCATTTACCGCAGTATGGCTTAACGTGTGTTAATTCATAAACAGCTGTCTTAGCATATGTTTTGAACATGTTATCTTGTGCTCATTATGTAAAACTTTTCTTGAGTTCCTGAGATGTGTAATATTTTAGATATGTGCAGCGCTAGTACTCTAAATTCAAGGTAACAATAAACTTTTGTTAAGAAAACTTTTGTTGCACTTTGGTCCTTTTGGTTTCATAGGATGGTTATATCTGTGTGAATGGTCATGTTGATTACCCTTGCTGTGATAACTTAAGCTATCTGCTATTGTATGTTTGGCATGGATGCTTACCTTTTTCAGGTGGTCACTGGACTCTGTTTTTAAGATGTAATTGTCCATATGTGCTTAACAGTATTACATAGTTGTGAACTTTGATTTCTTTTGCTGTTAGATACATTGTATCTTTTCGCCAGCTCACATGCACAGTAATGCATTTGATTTTAATCACAGAATTAGATAAGAGTTTGTAAGTTTGCATCTCTGTGAAGGTTCTGCATTATTCTCTTTTGGCATTGGGTTTTCATTTCAGGGTAGAAAGAGCCCCGTGGAATTTGCAGAGGATCTGGTAAAGGAAGCAAATGAGTACAATGGTTTCAACCTCATATTAGCTGATACTTCTTCCAAAGTCATGGTTTATGTGTCCAATCGACCTAAGGGAGAGCCTGTTTCTGTTCAAGTGGTCTCTCCAGGTCTCCATGTGCTCTCCAATGCAAAGTTAGACTCTCCTTGGCCTAAGGTAAGCAAGTAATCATAAAGAGTTCTGATTCCAATTCCTGAATAGTTTAGCAGTTGACATAATTTGTGTTTTCTGATGATTATATTCATCCAGAATATGTTTGTAATGTTCTGCACTGATGCTAATGCCCTTTCCCTTGCCATTTTAGTTGGATCTTTACTAATCGTACAGTTTTGGTTTCCTGTATTGACAAATAGTACATCACAACAGTTCATGCAATTAAAGTGGCACATAATGTAAAAATATAAAACATTTTGCCTGCCGCAATACTTGATTTGATATCAGGTATCGAGCAAGTACTAAATTGATGACACTGATTCCTATTGAGTTGCTTGGAAGACCAACTCACCTTGGTCACCTTTAACAAAGTTTTGATGCAAAAACATAAGAAGGAGGAAGGAAAGAAACCAAGAAACAAGTTACACATTGTATACTTTGACATGCAGTTACATGCCTATTTACTTAATATGTAATCTGCTATAATTTGAGAAGTTCTATGTCATGTCCTTTCTGTTGAAATCATACTTCTTTACTCTAGAGTAGATCAGTAAACCTACATTAGAGTTTATTGAAAACTTATCTTGAAAGCGGCAACTTAAACATATGGAAACTATTATTCAGTAGCACTATTAGCTTCTCTGTTTGGCAAACCTCAACAGTGATTGAAGAACCTTGAGATTTAGGTAATAGGAAAGTAAACAAAGTGATAAGATCACAATGAAAAGAGAATGCCATCACTGAGATTGTCATTCTTATGAACATAAAATTCACAAGAATTAGAAGGCACCAACAAGTGGTTGAATGACAAGAAAGCCATCACTGACATTATGTCTATGAATCCTATACGTTTCTCATGCTTCATACAAAGTGGAGCAAAACTACTTAGTTCATCTTCATTCTCGTGCAGGCGCAACGCCTTGGCACAAGTTTCATGGACCTAATTCTGAAGCATGGAGATGAAGAAATCTCGCAAGAGGACATGGTCGAAGAGCTGATGTTTGACACTACAAAGGCTAATAGAGAAAAGCTGCCTAACACCGGCTGTGATCCTAATTGGGAACTCAATTTAAGCTCTGTTTTTGTAGGAGTTGAGACCGAATTAGTAATCATTGAATCCAAACTTCTTCCATATGATAATCTTCTTTGAACCAAAACACATATAACTAGTCTTTTTCTTTGATCCATACAGGGGCGATATGGAACGCGTAGCACTGCTGCTTTATCTGTAAAGACTACTGGAAATGTGAGCTTCTATGAGAAGTACTTGGAGAATGGAGTGTGGAAGGAGCACACTGTTGCTTACAATATAGAGAAGAGACAGTGAGTAGAGTTGCATCTGACAATAATTGTGTTAAAGGACAGACACTGTTGTCCTAATTGTTGCCTTCTACATGCAATCTGAATGCAAAGGATTTATTTCCTTGCAACATAAGTTTGTGTCGCTCCACTGATATGTAATCTCGGAATATCACAAACATAAGGATATATATATATATATATATATATATATCTTCTTTCATAAGAGGCAATTTCTTATATCTAGTTGGCAAATAATGTTGAAAGTCTTTTCACAATTTAAGGAGGTCCTTTGGAGATAATACAAATGCAGCAATTTGGGAATCACACTCGTTGGATATATGTTCAATTTAGGTTGACAAAAAGAATAAGAGACCAAAAACTATCACAAAAGTAAAGAAAATAAAGAGTCAAACTTAAATAAAATGGTACGAGTGAAAGAATATTCTCCCTGATAATTACTTTTGTCTTTTTCAAGTCCTAGAAAAGTTGAGTGGGAATCACATCTTTCATCATCTTATCTCTCTCTAAAAAAAAATCAATAAATTAACAAAATATGCTAGAACTACATTCATTATATTTTTATAAATTAATATATGAGACTAAATCAAGATATTATAATCCCCTCTCGTTAAGATCTTGACATAGCCCGAATCAAATCCACCTAAGCATAATTTTTTAGATTGCAAATGCATTATATGATTTGATGACATAATTAACCTATTAGTTTTTTAAATCTAAATTATTGGATCAAAATATCTAAATCCAAATTAACGATAATAGAATCATCAGACTCATATCAATTCAATTCTTACTCATTTTTTATATAGGACTACACCAATAAAATTTTTTTATTCTTCCACAAAACAAATTATACAAAAGTTTATAAAAAAATAGTAATAATATTTTTTAGAGTTTATTAGAGATGAGAAGAGATGCGATCCCAAGATTCTACTATTATGATGAAAAAAGAATTCATTAAGAAATCCTCAAGTCTTTTCTTTTTTTTCAATAAAAAATTATATAATAAATTAATAAAAAACAGTGATTTTTTCCTAAAAGAATCTTGGATTTGGTTGTGTGGGTCCCGCTCAGAGTTCAGCCGTAGGTCGGGCTCCTATCGCTCTGCCTCGTTCCGCCACCGGAACCGTTTGATCAAACTTGTTCCCTTCCCCACGCCCCCGCCGCTCGCCGTTCTTATCTCCCCCTCTTCCCCTCCCCTCTCCCCCCACGCCCCCGCGCCGCGGGCGTTCCTTCTCCCATGACCTGATCGCTCCTCTTCTGCCTCTTCCGTCCCTCCCTACCGCCCCGCGAAGTTGTGCTTTCAAGGTGAGGAATTCCTTCTTGTCACTCTGCTGTTTTTCGGGTTGTTTTTGACTGATCTGATGGCTTCTGTTGTAGGTCTCTCCATGAAACGGGTAAAATCAAAGGCGGATGCCTCCAAGAATGCCGATAACAAGTGAGGATCTCTTCTTGTCCTTTCTGCTTTGGCTGGTGGATCGATCGGTGTTTTAGGAGTTAGGAAGTCCTTTTGGGACCTGGTTGTATTTCTTTATTTTGTTTTCTCAAGGCTTTCAGCGAAGAAGGGATCGGAACGGGCGAGTAAGAAGCCGAGGAAATTGAAGGCCGCCAAGGATCCCAACAAGCCTAAGAGGCCTCCCAGCGCCTTCTTTGTCTTCATGTGGGTACTTCTGTCTGTTGTTTGGCTTCTATGATTGATTGTTTGACTTACGTTGTTTTGCTGGTTTGAAATGGCAGGGAAGAGTTCCGGAAGTCTTTCAAGGAAAAGAACCCGAATAATAAGTCCGTCTCTGTGGTAAACTCCTCTGTGTTCTCTACCGATCCATCTGTTCTAGTATGTCAATTTTCATCATAAAAGAAAAGATTTGATCTCAATTTTTTTGATCAAATAGGTTGGTAAAGCTGGTGGGGATAAGTGGAAGTCCATGTCAGAAGATGTACGCGATCACCACAGCTTGCCCCTTTTTAGATCAATGGTCCTGTTGAAAGCTTTGATCTAAATAAAGATGATCTTTTTCTTGTGGTAAATTACAGGAGAAGGTTCCCTATATGACCAAAGCAGCTAAGTTAAAGACGGAGTACACGAAGAAGTTAACTACATACAATAATAACCAGGTCCAGTTCCCACATCGACCTGTTTGCCTTGGTTCAACCGTTTCAGATATCAGTTAGCTAACTATTGATTCTCTTGATGGCTAATCGAGTAGTCTGGCGGAGGGAGTTATGCTGCTGGTGATGAAGACGAGTCTGACAAATCCAAGTCTGAGGTGAATGATGATGAAGAGGAAGAAGAGGGAAGTGAAGAGGTTTGTGTGATTGTCAAAATAGTTCCATAGATTGTTAAGTTGCAGTGGGAAAAAGTGCTAACTTTTTTATCCTTTTTTTGTTAAACAGGAAGAGGAGGAAGATGAATGAGAGAACTATGAGCAAAAGTGCAGTTGAAGGGGCAGAATTGTTGAAGTAAGTTTAGCATACCACTGTCTTCTGTGATGGCTGAACCATTACTTGGCTGTTGAACGACATGTACTTTTTTTTTTTTAGATAGATCCCTGAACGACATGTACTTACTTTCATCTAACTAAAAAAAAGTTAATGCCACTTGGGGTTAGTTCATCTGTTATTCATGGATGGCATATTTTGGGTGCATGAACATGGTTCTAGTGGTATTAGTTGCCCCACCTAAAAGGACTGCTATTGTGATATATTTATTGATAAGAAGGAAATAGGTCATGGTTATCAGTTTAGTTAGTCGTGATCTGTGAAAATGGTAACTGTTCTTGACATTGCTAGTTGAGATATGCGCCAAACTCTTTACCATTTATTATGTTTGGCCCATAGGCTTTGAAGGCTTGCGTTTTCTGTCCATTGATTAGTTAACGTGTTTGGTTTTATGTTTCTGCCCTTTAGCTTTTTAATTCTTACAATCTATTGCATGACCCAATAAGAGATGTGGACTGATAACTCCAAGGGATTACTACTTCAGACAAGGCCAGCAGAAAACAGAGTGCTTTGCCTACTTGATTTACCAATTTGTGTTGATCGAGCATTTGAGTTCTAGAGATCAATTGCATGATACCATCTGCCTACGGTAGAACATGGTGAGTGGTTCCGGTATGTCTTGAGTAAGGGTACTCACCGGTCAGGAGTTGTATGATTACAGTAGAATTAGGTTTATCATGTTGCTGTTTTCTGAGATGGGGCTATCTACTTGTATTATCTTACTCAGCTGGGCTTCATCGTTAAGGTTGTTCACTGTGCTGTCTTATGATGCTTTTATCTGTATAGTTCATTTTTAATGCACGCGAATGACATTTGTATGCATGCGACTGATGGACACCGGGAAAAATTGTCTTTATCAAGAAAGGTTTATGTGATTGATAGATAGAGGATGAAGTGGGAATCAGCTTTGTTCGTCATTGATTCCTGAAATGATAGATGCCGCCGCTGTTTACTCTTCATTGTTCGTGTGGGTTCATTTTCGCACTTTTTCAGCTTTTGTAGATTGTTATTGAGTTAAAATTTATTTTGTTTTATTAATCTTTGTTGATTTTCCTGATAAAATGTTTCCATGTAAATAAAGTATTTAACGGATTCTTTTAACTCAAACCGTCGTTACGTAAGAGGTAGTATAATAACCTTATATAGTAATCATGATTCAATTATGTAAAATTTTTATAATATTATATTTTAATATTAAAGAAAAAAAAAAGATGTAAAAGATCATAAATAATTGAAATAATTAGGATTTATTATTGTTGTTATCGAATATTAAAAAATTATTAACATCACAACGACAAGCACTAATCAACTTGTCGCCCCCTAAAGAAAGGCTGCAACCAGGCATACATACATTGACTTCAGAACTCGGAGAACGCCATGGCCCGCTTCATCAACCGTTGGATGGCGTGTTCACCATCAGTCGTACAACACGAGCTTCTCGTATTCCCGGCCGGAGATCGCCGAGTCCATCACCTCCCGCGGGCCGAGCTGCCCATCCCCTTCCAGGAACAACTTGACCATATTCTTGGAGAAGCCGCTCACCAGCGCCACCCCCTTCTGCGTCGAAACCACCGGCGTCGATCTCGACGTGCCCCTAAGGTTCCAGAACACCACCTCCGGCACCGCCTCCCCGTACCCGCTCTCCTCAAACTTCCTCCTGATCGCCTCGTAGTCCGTCTCCCATGGATTCGGCGACGCCTGGTCGAATTCCATGTCGCTGAACACGAACACCCTCCGCACCATCCCGTCTGCCGGCAGCCTCCCCTCCACCGCCACGTCCAGCATTTTGTCGAACACCTTCTGGAAGTCCGTATTCATCCCCCAGTCCATCATCCGCACGAACCGCGTCTTCTCCTGCAGCGACTCCCCCTCGATGCGGTGCAGCACCGGCCTCTCGCTGAACGTGATCACTCGGCCCTTCCATGGCTCTTCGCTCAGCTCGGATATCAGAAGCCCGAGCGCGACGCTGACCTCCATCGGCGTGCCGTCCATGCTGCCGGAGACATCGCACACGGCGATGCAGTTCCGCAGGCTCCCTATTTTGGATAGGTCTTCGACCATCCGCTTCCACTGCAGCTCCGCGACCTCGTCGCCGGAGTCCTCGACGATCTCGTGGGGCAGGAGCGCGCCGGCGGCGATCTTGGCCTTCCCCTTCTTGACATCGTCGAGGTATTGGGTGAAGCGCTCGCGATCGTGCTTCAAGAAGTGCTTTTTGTAGTTCTTCATGGCCACGGATGCGACGCGGCTGTAGGGGAGGATGCTCCACTGGCCGGCGCTCATGTACACCTCCGGGAGCTCGATGGCGCGGCGAAGGGGGACGAGGACCGCGCGACGGAGGCGGTCGCGGACGCGGTAGGCATAGTGTGCGTCCGAGAGGGAAAGGTAGTCGGGGTCGGAGCTCCGGGGGAAGACGCGGCGCGCAACGGCCTCGCAGAGGAGGGTGGAGCGATCGTAGGAGGAGTCGACCGAGGGGCACCACTTGGCGGCGAGGGAGATCTTTGCGACCTCGCCCGCGCTCAGGTGGCGGAGGTCGGCAGCGAGGAGCTCGGCAAAGACGTCCGCCACGCGGTCGTGGAGCAACCGGTAGTCGGGGTCGCGAGTGTGCCGCTCGATGGCCCTGATCGCCATCTCCGTGCGCTTCGTCCGCCGGATCTCCGTCGCCTGCGCCGACAAGATCTTGCCCCTGGCCAAATCGGTGCCAATTCTCTCTACCCTCGTCCCTGCCTTTATCGTTGGGGGCAGCTTCTCCGACTGGCGGCAGCATGGACGGCGGCCGAAGCAACGGCCCTGAGGACCGCGATGCGGCCTCTCGGCCTTGGCCTTCGCTCGAACGTTGGCGCCGGCGATCAGGCGGTGGAGTATCTCCGGCAGATCCTTGAGGTAGCCGAAGTCGGCGATGGCTAGGAGGTTGAGGGCGAGGGTCTTAGGGTGGTGGCGGTGGAGCCAGAGGGCAGTGGCATAGAAGCCGTCGCGGTCGGACTTGCCAATGCCGCGGACGCCTCGAAGGTGGCAGGCAAGCTTGAGCGCGGTAGCGGCGTCCTGCGCCCAGGCGGCTGATAGTAGCTCGGCCACCGTTTCGGCGGCTGTGCCTGGGACGACCTGGAAGAAGAAGTCAAGGCAGGAGTCGCCGGAGGAGATGTAGGTCGGGGAGAGGTTCTCCGTGAGGCCCATGGGCGGCCGAGAAGGGTCGGCGTTGACACCTGCATCCATGAGCGGCCGCGAAGGATCGGCGTTGAAACCTGCGTCCATGAGGTCAAGGAAGGGGTCGCCGGTGGGAGGCGGCGTTGGTGGTGGTTGTGGTGGTGGCGCGGTGACGGAGGTGGGAGGGGGATGGCGGATCTCGGGCGGGCCGAGGAGGGTGGTGGCGGGAGAGGGAGACGACGTCATTGGTATCGGTCGACCGATGGTGGAGTTTTGCTGTGAGGCTGATAGGGGGAAAGCGCCGGGAAAGGAGAGGGTCTTTCGTTTGAGGAGGCGCAGAGGGCGGGTATTTAAAGAGGACGTTTACTTGGGACCCAAGCAAGGGCGGGCCCGTACCTTGATGGCATTCCAAATCCCAGACCCCGTCACGCGGTTGCTCCACCGCCTTCCGAGTTTAGTTTATGCCGGCCTTGTTCAGAATTGTTCCAGTTAATCAGAACCTCGCCAATATATTCACAATACCCCTGAGACATCTGCACGTGCCGTGCCAGAAAAATACTCATGGGAGTATTCCTTGAGGGGTCTGTATCTAGCTTCATTATGGATATTTGATAATAATCAAAAGATATGTATAATTAAAATATTAAGGAATCTATTACCATGACTTCAAAAATCAAATTGAACATCTAATATATTTTCAAAAAAATTGTAAAATATTTATAATAAAAGGGCATTGCAAAAAATAAGAGATGAATGGAGTCACTATCGTGATCATATAAATAATAATTAGAAAAAATAATGATAATTGGATTAGTTAAGAAATGAGACATCTAGAGCCTATTATATAATATTTTTAGTCAAAACATAAAACTCATGAAATATTAGGATTTCTCTAAAACCGTTCCAATGACATGTTAAGAATTAAGAAAAGCATATACCGATTTGATAATCAGTTGGCCTTTCAATTCATATATTCAAATTTATTTATCCTCATCAATATTAATCATCAAATCCACCTTAAAAATAACTTTGATATGAGAATCACCAATATAGTAGTCTAGGCTAGGGCCCACTCTATGAGCACATGGATATTAATCAAATATTCATAGAAAATATATTAGATCATAGTAGTCATGATAAGTTATTATTTACTCAAAGACATTGTTTCATTACTAACTTAATTATCAGAGGGATCATATTAGAAATCCCATCCGACATCAATCTTTGTGTAAGTCGACATATGATTGAGAGTTCAAGACCTAAGTCGAATTGATCTAGCAATCACCGATATTTTCTATATCATTTGGTACTAAGAGGACTAACATATCTTTGATCCAAAGTCAGGTTGATTTAGTGATCATCAATATTTTTTATATTATTTTAATGCTAAAAAGACTCATGTCACAAGAAAATTATCCTTCTAATCCACTCAATTAGCATTCTAACAAGGGCACTTTACTCTCTATCTATATCACTTTCGCTAATGGTGAATTAAAAAATATATATATTTCTAGCTCTCTGACACCTACACCTCACCACAAACTCTATAATATTAGTAATTGTTCAATGAAATCAGTCTCTCTCCTTGGGTGAAAACCTCTACCCATATGATGGTCCTTGTGAAGGTCAACTTGAGTCTCACTCAATAAGTTATATGTTGATAGGGATCATGCAGTTTATTATTCCCCTCATCCATCAACTGGCCCATTCAATGACAACCCTAGGATGATGATGTCCGTTGATCTCGAAAGTGGAAGATCTCAAGGCTTCCTCCACTGAATGATCGATTGCTAGTGGACGCTTTAGGTTATAAGAGTTACGATCGGCAACTCCTCCAACACATAAGGAGATGCTTCGGCCAACCGTAACTCTTATAACCTAAAGCGGCTAAATTTCTAATGAGACTTGGGTTCCTTCGTTTGAGCAATCGCCCTATTGTTGTCGCAATATAAAGGAATCGACTCCTCGCTGCTTGGCACAACTCCCAGATCTATGATGAACTTCTTTATCCAGACTCCCTCTTTTGCTGTCTCTGCTGTAGCAATGTACTTCGCCTTTGTGGTCGAGTCAGTAGTAGTATCTTGCTTGGAACTCTTCCAGCACACTACTCCTCCATTCAAGGTGTACATATACCCCGAATTTGATTTGCTATCATTGACATCAGATTGAAAACTCGAGTTCGTGTAGCCTTCAACCCTGAGGCTACTACATCCATATACTAGTAAAAGATCCTTAGTCCTTTTCAAGTACTTAAGGATATACTTCAATGCTTTCCAGTACTCCAAGCTTAGATCCCCTTGATACCTGCTCGTGACACTCAGAGCATGCGCTATATCAGGCCCGGTACATAGCATGAAATATATAATAGACCCTATCGTTGAGGCATAGGGTATCCTATCCATGTTCGCCCTTTCTTCAGGAATCTTTGGGGACATACTCCTAAAAAGCGATATCCCATGTCTCATCGATATGAGATCTCTCTTGAAATTTTTCATGGCAAATATTTTGACAATAGTGTCCATGTACCTAGATTTGGACAAGCCAAGCATCCTCTTGGATCTATCTCTATAGATCTGAATCCCCAAGATATATGATGCTTCTCCTAAGCCCTTCATGGAGAAGTGTCTAGATAACCAAGCCTTTACCGTGGATAGCATTCCTATATCATTCCCAATGATCAAGATATCATCCACATATAACACCAAGAAGGTGATAGTACTCTCACTTACCTTCCTGTATACACAATGCTCATCTTCGTTCTTAACGAAGTCATAAGATCTGATTGCCTCATCAAATCTTATGTTCCAACTTCGGGAAGCTTGCTTTAGTTCATAAATAGATCTAAGCAACATGCACACCTTATCTGGGCAGTCCTTGGATACGAATCTCTTAGACTATATCATATACATCTCTTCCTCGAGGTTGCCATTGAGAAATATAATTTTCACATCCATTTGCCAGATCTCATAATTATAGTGTGCTGCAATAGCCAATAGTATTCGAATGTATTTTAGCATGGCTACGAGTGAGAAGGTTTCGTTATAGTCAACACCTTGCCTTTGACGATACCCCTTTACCACTAGTCTTACTTTATAGGTCTCTACCATTCATCTACTCCGATCTTTTTTTAAAGATCCACTTACAACCGATGGGTACAATACCCTCGGGCACATCAATTAGGTTCCAAACCTTGTTGGAGTACATGTAATCCATCTCAAAATTCATGGCTTATTATCACTTCCCGGAGTCTATACTCATAAGAGCCTCCTCGTAGGTCTGAGGATCAATATCCTCAACATCCTCTCCTCCAATATGTCCCACATATCTCTTAGGAGGATGAGATACTCTACCAAATCTACGTAAAGTTGGAACTTGTTTGTTAGGTACCTGAACAAACTCGGGCTGTAGAGTGGTGCTTGAGATAGATTCTCTAACCTTGCTCAACTCTATCATGCTCCCACTATCTCCGCCAAGAATGTAATCCTTCTCAAGGAACACCGCTCTCCTAGCTACAAAGACCTTTTGGTCCTCAAGATGATAGAAATAATACCCACAAGTTTCCTTGGGGTATCCTACGAAATTGCACCGCTCCGTCCTCGATTCTAACTTATCGGGGTTGTCTTTTAAAGTGGGCAGGGCAACCCTAAATCTTAACAACCTTAATATCGAGTTTCTTCCCTTTTTATATCTCATGTGGTGTATACACTATCGACTTAGTTAGAACTCTATTCAGAAGGTAAGCTACGATCTCTAGGGTATATCCCCAGAATGAGATGGGTAGGTCCGTAAAACTCATTATGGACCATATTATGTCTAACAGCATATGATTCCTCCTTTTAGATACACCATTAAGTTGAGGTGTATAAGGAGGTGTCCATTAGGATAGAATCCCATGGTTCTTGAGGAACTTGGTAAACTTTGTACTTAAGTACTCACCTCCTCAATCTGATCGAAGAGTCTTGATACTCTTTCCAGTTTGGTTCTCCACTTCATTCTTATACTCTTTGAATTTCTCAAAGGCCTCAGACTTGTACTTCATTAAGTACATATGTTCATACCTTAAGAAATCATCAGTAAAGGTAATGAAGTAGGAGTAACCACCAATGTTATGAATTGACATGGGTCCACATACATCACTATTTATGAGTTCCAGTAGCTCAGTGGCTCTTTCTCTAGTTCCACTAAATGGAGAGTTGGTCAGTTTTCCACAAAGGCAAGGCTCGTAAGTTGTATATGACTCATAGTCGAATAGATCTAGATATCCATCCTTTAGCAACTTTTAAATCCTTCCCTCATGGATGTGACTTAGCCTACAATGCCACAGGTATGCACTATTCATCTCATCTCGTTTCCTCTTAAACACACTTACATTCATGATATGTAGAGTCATGTATAGCATAAACAAATCATTATGCAATGTTCCTCTCGTGATGATCTCATCATCTAATAATATTGAACAACTATTGTTCTCAAAAACTAATTTATATCTACTAACTGTAAAACATGAAATAGAAATTATATTTTTTTATAATAGAAGGAACAAAATTATATGCATCCAATGCAATAATAGCTCCACCAAGTAAATGTATGGTGACCTTGCCAATAACTACTACAATGACTTTTGCTCTATTGCCCATCTTGAGGTCCATCTCGCCCCTCGCTAATCTCCTAGGCCTTGCCAGAACCTACAATGAATTACAAATATGATAAGCACTACCGGTATCCAATAACCATGTGTTATCATAAGAGTTTAACAAATGGAGACTGATCATGAATGTACCTGAAGCTTCTCTAAGCTTGTGTTTTACCCTCTCTACAAGGTACTCTTTGTAATTCCTCGTCCAATGCCCATCTTTGCCGTAATAGAAGCACTAGACTTTGTCTTTTGCCGGGTCTTTCTTAGTAACCTTTGCTTTACCTGTTTTGCCCTTACCCTTGCCCTTCTTAAGGGACTTTTCTGTTTTCCTTTTCTTTCTAGTCTCACTAATGTAGAGAACTGGCTTCTCTTTCTTGATAATAATCTCTGCCTCCCTCAACATATTGAGGAGCTTTGGGAGAGTCACCTCAAGCATGTTCATATTAAAATTCATTATAAATTATGAAAAGAAATCTGGTAGGGACTAAAGCATAAGATCTATACACAAGTTATCCTCTAGGACCATTTCTAGACCTGCGAGTTTCTCTATCCACTCAATCATCTTTAGGACATGGTTTTGAACCGGTGTCCCTTCAGTCACCCTAGCATGGAATAGGCTTTTGGATATCTCATATCATTGAGTCATTATGTGTTCCTCAAGCAGTTTACGGACATGTAGGAGAATAGATTTGGCATCTATATTTTCATACTGTCTTTGTAACTTAGGAGTCATGGAGCCTAACATGTAACATTGAGCAAGAGTGGAGTCATCAATGTACTTCATATAGCGAGCGATCTCATCCTCACTTGCCCTTTCCTCGAGCATAGGCATCACTATATTAAGGATGTACATGATTTTCTCCACTGTGAGAACAATTCTCAACTTGCGGAGCCAATCCGTATAATTTGGACCTGTGAAGCAGTTGACATTAAGTATGCCACGTAAGGGATTTGAAAGTGATATTTTCTGAAAATAAAGATGCATAAATAAATAACATGCATATTTCGTAAAAAAAAAAATAATCAAGATATAAACTTCTATCTTAATATGCTCCCACTATTTTACTGGCGAGTCACGTGACACCCTCAACACGTGAAATGAAAGTCTTATGCAGACTTCTAGTGGGGATTACGATCCAATCAACATCTTAGTGTAACCTCGAGGGACTCGACCAATCACACTAAGCCTAAAAGGTAGACAACTCTTGCCGATCACAACTCCTTGTGATTCCTATCATGTTCGGCCTTCGAATCACCATGGTCTCGAGAGACTCGACCAACCATGATGTTCGGTTAAGTCAATACTATCGTTATAAGATGAGTCTGATTCGATGATATACCATCAAGGGACTCGACCAAGCATACTATGTCCTAAAGTCATCGGTGACATCTCTATGTCGTAGGCAAGATAGCGAATCGTGATATAGGTGAATCTCGAGGGACTCGACTAACTTAACCTATACCGAGAATCGGTCCCTACCTATAATGATGGAACACCACGTGGGTTAATCTAATTGTCTCACATTTACCGACTTAATATTGTCGAGAGAGGGGTGTCTTTGATTTGGTCTCCTAATATTACATGTCACACACATACATATTTAATATATATCTACATTGCATGCAAATATATATATACATATCTAGTATATGTATAAATAATCACATATCACATGAGCAATTATATCAAATGATCATGGACCACAACCTAATGTGATTAGGCCTGAGCCAATGGGTCTAATTACTCACATCAAGATCTATGTATGCAGCGGTGCATCTCTATGCCCCTATGATCGTCCATTTCGTCTTCGTGGTTCCGTCGGCATCTCGACGCATCTCCATGCATCGCAATCGTCCGTCTCGTGGGTCCCGCTATTGCATCTACGCTCCCGCTGCGCCTCCTCGTATGATTACAACTTAATCATAGGCACAGAAGCTCGATAATAAACGAGAAATATAATGGAGGCTCGTAGGCCCCAATAATAATAATCACATGTACACACATCACATGGTCCATGATCATCCGTCCACACATCATACATCACGTGTATAAATCATTATCATGTAGGACTACTAGATAATAATATAATAATAATAAATTAAACTTTTTAATTAATTAATATTTTTTTAAATCAAGGATATTTAGGGAATTTTTTAAATTCTTAGGGGTGTTTTAGTAATTTGGACTTGAAAAGGATAGAATAGGAATTTCTCAAATTCACATGGGAAAAACTATCTTTTTGCCCAAAAACCCTAATGCCCTTTCCCTCTCCCCTACCACCACAGCTGCCGGCAGGTCTGTGCGGCGGGGGGCGGGGGCATTGCCCTTGCTTGCAGGCGGCGCTGCCCTTGTAAGTGGGCCCCCCCGTGGGCAAATCTGCTTGCGGGTTGCGCCCCTCTTTTGGGTGACCGCCACTACGGGTGCACCTGCAGGCGTCGTCCGCCCTTGCAGGTAGACCGGCTGCAAGCGCCGCCCGTAAGCGTCGCGGGCCCTTGCGGGTAGGTCACCCGCAAGCGCCGCAGGCCCTTGCGCGTAAGTCGCCCGCAAGTGCCGCTTGCCCTTGCGGGCGCTGTGGCCGTAGGTAGTGCCCACGGGTGGGGCACCTGCGGGCTGCCAGCCTCGCCGACCGCAAGCATGCTACAAGTAGGCCGCCGGTCGGTTGTTGCAGGCGTAGCGCCTACGCGTGCGCCGATGCTATGCTGCCTGCCTACAACTGCCGCCCTTACGGCCAGGGCTGCCTGCACGAAGATGGCAGCAAGCAGGCAGCCATCTTCGAGCGCAGCAAGGGCAGCAACAGTTGCTGCCCTTTCTCGCCTTTTATGCTAATAATTTTGATGTCAAAAGCATTACACAAACACAACACATGCAGTTCAAAACCAATCTTTCGCATGAACAACCTAGCTCTGATGCCACTATTAGGAAATCTTGGGAGGTGACATCACATGTGAAGCGAAAGAATATAAAACAAAATCCCCAATTCTCAAAGATATGTCCTTCGTCGTGTGAAGATTGATGCGCAAAAATCCATGAAACAGAAAACCATGTGTGAGATGGATTGTGTTACCTAGGGAAATCGTATATCCTTGAATCCCTACAGATCTCTAGGAGAGGGTGAAGGAGGTCAAGCGCCCTTTTCTCTAGCGGTGATCCACATAGTAGGGCTACGACGATGCTCCTCAAAACTCTAGGCCTTCTTTGAGGTGGAGAGGGGGAGGAGAATAGGAGAGGCAAGCAAAAGGCTCTAGCCTTTAAACTACTGATTCCCTCATATTTATAGAGGTCCCCTATCAACTTAACCCTAATGGATCATCCCCTATTGGATATTGGATCTCTATCCAACAACCCAAGCCTCTTAGATTAGTGAATCTCTATCCAATAATATCATATAGGCTCTTATTGGATCTCATCCATAGGATCCAATAATTCAGGGGCTTATTAGATATATAATAATATATAGGCTCCGACGGATATCTCATATTCAAATCTCTACTCATCGCAATGCCTACTATATGTGTGTGACATTTTAGGCCCAATATCGATTTGGTCATGAGTCATACCTATTAGAACTCTTTTTGGCTCAGTGAATTATTATCTCCATAATAATTCACTCGACTCATCGACTACGGACGTACTATGCCACTACGCCGTAGTCCCCATACGATACAGGGGAATCCAATCCATTTGACCTATCTGTTCTCAATTACCATGTACCTATAGTCCCTCATCCATTTAATATCCTAGAGACCATATACCGGGCATGGTGCTGTCAAACCCATACGGTTTCACTCAAATCTCGCTCTAATCGGATTCTCCCGGAGAACTCTTTCTTTCTCAATTCGAATAACCCTAGCTAGAGATTTGTCTAAGCAAGAACACATGGGACATTCCTCTCATAACATCGAGAGTGAATGATCCTCTATCGACACTGAATAGTCCTCGTATGGTTGGCTACCATTCCTGATGACCGATTGTGCTAGATCTAGGATGTCCAAACCTATAAATTTGGTATCAAAGAGTGGATCACTCATACAGGACATCCTTGGTGTCTCAAGTCTAAGGATCAGATACACTACTGGAACTACGAAATCACTGTTTGACAATAAGGCATCATCAACCATTCAGTATTCCGTAAGCAGATTAATCAATAAACTCATTCTCCAATGAGCACCTGTAGTGTATCCCTAATGTCCCCACACGAGCAACTATGAGACTAGCTGCATCCATCATATGGACGGGTATACAGCACACTAGTTTTTCCGGTTATCTCAATGTCCCTCTCAAGTAATCTATGATCGGGATTATTTGGGATCTGTGTTTAAATGCGAAATGATCTCATTATCGTGATCTCATCATGATCCAATTCCCATTGCACAGATCCAAGGACATCACAATATATATGTATATATGCAATAAGTAATATAAAGTGATAAATACCAAAATATAATAAGCAAAAAGACTGCTTGTTAAGTCACACGTGCCATCACTCACGTGATTGGCTTGCAGGGCACATATGACTAGCATAACTTTATCACTTTATATTGCTTGTTATATATATAT
>LVTN01001865.1:20997-31193 GCA_001649415.1 Musa itinerans | reverse complement strand
TATATATATATATATATATATATATATGTATATTGTGATGTCTTTAGATCTGTGCAATGGGAATCAAATCGTGATGAGATCATGATTATGAGACCAATTCACCTTTTAACACAAATCCTAAATAATCCCAGTCATAGGTTACTCAAGAGGGACATCGAGATAACTGGATATATTGATGTTCTGTATACCTATCTTTATGATGGGTGCAGCTAGTCTCATAACTGCTCGTGTGGGGATACTAGGGATATAGTACAGGTGCTCATTGAAGAATGAGTTCACTTATTGATTCGCTTACGGAATGCTGAATGGTTGATGATGCCTTATTGTCAGACAACGATTCCGTAGTCCTAGTGGTATATCTGATCATTAGACTTGAGACACCAAGGATGTCCTGTATGAGTGCTCCACTCTTTGATACTAGACTTATAGGTTTGTATATCCCAGATCTAGCACAATCGGTTATCGAGTGTGGCAGTCAACCATACGAGGGCTATCGAGTGTCGATAGAGGATCATCTACTCTCGGTTTCATGAGAGGAATGTCCCATGTGTTCTTGTTCAAACAAATACCTAGCCAGGGTCATTCGGATTGAGAGAGAAAGAGTTCTCCAAGAGAATTCGATTAGTGCAAGACTCGAGTAGAAACAGTATGGGTCTGACAGCACCATGCCCGTTATACAGTCTCTAGGATATTAGATAGATGAGGGACTATAGGTACACGGTAACTGAGGACAGACAAGTTCAATGGATTGGATTCCTCTATATCGTATGGGGACTGCGGCGTAGTGGCATAGTACGTCCGTAGTCGATGAGTCGAGTGAATTATTATGGAGATAATAATTCACTGAGCCAAAAGGAGTTCCAATAGGTATGACTCACGACCAACTCGATATTGGGCCTAGAAGGTCACACACATATAGTAGGCATTGCGATGAGTAGAGATTTGAATATGAGATATCCACCGGAGCCTATATATTATTAGATATCCAATAAGCCCATGAATTATTGGATCCTATGGATGAGATCCAATAAGAGCCCATATGAGATTATTGGATAGAGATTCACTAATCTAAGAGACTTGGGTTGTTGGATGGAGATCTAATACCCAATAGGGGAGGATCCATTAGGGTTAAGTTGATAGGGGACCTCTATAAATAGGAGGGAATCAGTAGTTTAAAGGCTAGAGCCTTTTGATTGCCTCTCCTATTCTCCTCCCCCTCTCCACCTCAGAATAGGCATGGAGTTTTGAGGAGCGTCATCGCAGCCCTACTGTGTGGATCACCGCTAGAGAGGAGGGCACTTGACCTCCTTCACCCTATCCTAGAGATCTGTATGGATTCAGGGATATACAATCTCCCTAGGTAAGACATTCCTCCTCACACGTGGTTTTCTGTTTCGCTGAATTTTACGTACCAATCTTCGCACGACGATGAACATATCTTTGAGAATTGGGGATTTTGTTTTCTGTTCTTCCGCTGCACTTGTGATATCGCCCTTCAAGATTACCCAACAATGGTATCAGAGCCAGGTTGTTCGTATGAAAGATTGGTTTTGAACTGAGTGTGTTGTGTTTTAGGAGGAATTTTATCGTTAATATCGTTGATGACAAAGGCGAAAAAGACAACAACTATTGCTGCCCTTACTCCCCACGCAAAAGTGGCTAAAGGCTGCTTGCAGCCTTGGCCATCTACGTGCAGGCGGTCGGCTACTGGCTGCCAACAACCGACGGCCTACCTACAGCAGGCCGCGAGCATTGGTGCTCGTAGGGGCGGGCACTGCACCGCAAGGGGCAGCACCTATGGGCGCTATGCTCGCGGGCAGAACTGCTCGCAGGGGCGGTAGGCCGGTAGGGGCGCCGCTCGGCAAGGCAGCATTGCTCGTGGAGGCGACGATACCCACGGGGGCGCCCACCTGCAAGGGCGCCGCTGCCCGCGGGCGAGTCGCCCGCAAGTAGGGGCAACGCCCCAACCCCTTGTCGCACAGGCCACCGCTGATAGGGTGGTGGCTGTGATAGAAGCATGGGAGGGGGAGAAAGGGGGTTAGGGTTTTTTAGCAAAGAGATAGTTTTGCCCCTATGAATTTGAGAAATCCCCGTTTTGTCCTTTTGTCCGAATTATGAAAATATCCCTCGGAATTCAGAATATTCCTTACATGTCCCAGATTTTAGAAAATATTAATCAATTAAAAGGTTTAATTGATTATTATTATATTATTATCTAGTAGTCTTATATGATGATGATTTATACATGTGATGTATGATATGTGGACGGATGATCATGGACCGTGTGATGTGTGTGCTTGTGATTATTATTATTGGGGCTTATGAGCCTCCATTATATTTCTCATTTATTGTCGAGCTTGTGTGCCTATGATTAAATTGTAATCACATGAGGAGGCATAGCGGGAGCATGGATGCGATAGCGGGACCCACGAGACTGACGATCGTAATGCATGGAGATGCATCGAGATGCCGATGGAACCGACGAGGATGAGATGGACGATCACAGGGCATAGAGATGCACCGCTACACACATAGATCTTGATGTGAGTGATTAGGCCCATTGGCTCAGGCCTGATTACATTAGGCTATGATCCATGATCATCTGGTGTGATTGCTCATGTAATGTGTGATTGCTTATACACCTACTTGATATGTATATATATTTGCATATGATATAGATATATATTAAATATGTATATGTATGATATGTCATATTAGGAGACCAAATCATAGAAACCCCTCTCGTGATAATATTAAGTCGGTAAACGTGAGGCAATTAGATTAACCCACATGGCCTTCCATTGTTATAGGTAGGGACCGATTCTCGGTGTAGGTTGAGTTGGTCGAGTCCCTCGAGGCTCACCTATATCGCGATTCACTATCTTGCCTACGACAAAGAGATGTCACTTGTGACCTGAGGACATGGTATGCTTGGTCGAGTCCCTCGAGGGTATATCATTAAATCAGACTCATCTTGTAATGATGGTGTTGACTTAACCGAACATCATGGTTGGTCGAGTCCCTCGAGACCATGGTGATTCGGAGGTCGAATAGGATGGAAATCATAAGGAGTTGTGATCGGCAAGAGTTGCCTACCTTTCGGGCTTAGTGTGATTGGTCGAGTCCCTCGAGGTTACACTAAGACGCTGATTGGATCCTGATCCCCACTAGAAGTCTGACGAAGACGTCCGTTTCACGTGCTAAGGGTGTCGTGTGAATCGCTAGTAAAATAGTGGGAGCATATTAAGATAGAAATCCATATCTTAATTATTTATTTTTTACAAAATCTACATGTTTTTTATTTCTACTGCATCTTTATTTTCAGAAAATATCATTTTTAAATCCCTTACATGGCATACTTGATGTCAACTACCTCATTGGTCCAAATTATACGGATTGGCTCCGCAACTTGATAATTGTTCTCACGACAAAGAAAATCGCGTACGTCCTTGATACAATGATGCCTGCGCCTGAGGAAGGGGCAAGCGAGGCTGAGATCGCTCGCTATGTGAAGTACATTGATGACTCCACTCTTGCTCAGTGTTACATGTTGGGCTCCATGACTCCTGAGTTACAGAGACAGTATGAAAAGATGGATGCCAGATCTATTCTTCTACATGTCTACAAATTATTTGAGGAATAGGGAAGGACTCAATGATATGAGATATCCAAGAGCCTATTCCATGCTAGGATGACTAAGGGGACACTGGTTCAGAACCATGTCCTAAAGATGATTGAGTGGATAGAGAAACTCACAAGTTTAGGAATGGTCATAGAGGATAACCTGTGTGTGGATCTTATGCTTCAGTCCCTACCAGATTCCTTTTCACATTTTATAATGAATTTTAATATAAACAAGCTTGAGGTGACTCTCCCGGAGCTCCTCAATATGTTAAGGGAGGTAGAGAGCACTATCGAGAAATAGAAGCCAGTTCTCTACACTAGTGAGACTAGAAAGAAAAGAAAAGTAGAAAAGTCCCTTAAGAAGGGCAAGGGTAAGGGCAGACCAGGTAAAGCAAAGATTGCTAAGAAAGACCCGACAAAGGACAAAGGTCAATACTTCCACTACAGCAAAAATGAGCATTGGAAGAGGAACTACAAAGAGTACCTTGTAGAGAGTGCAAAATAGAAGCTTAGAGAAGCTTCATGTACATTCATGATCAGTCTCCATTTGTCAGACTCTTATGATAATACATGGGTATTGGATATCGGTAGTGCTTATCATATTTGTAATTCGTTATAGGTTTTGGCAAGGCCTAGGAGATTGGCAAGAGGCGAGATTGACCTCAAGATGGGCAATAGAGCAAATGTTACTACAATAGCTATTAGCAAGGTCGCCCTACATCTGCTTGGTGGAGCTATTATTGCATTGGATGCATGTTATTTTGTTCCTTCTATTATCAAAAATATTATTTTCATTTCATGTTTGACCGTTAGTGGATATAAATTAGTTTTTTAAAACAATGGTTGTTCAATATTATTAGATGATGAGATTATCATGAGAGGAATATTGCATAATGGTTTGTTTATGCTAGACACTACTCTATATATCTTGAATATAAGTGTGTCTAAGAGGAAATGAGATGAGGTGAATAGTGCATACCTGTGGCATTGTAAGCTAGGTCATATCCATGAGGGAAGGATTCAAAAGTTACTAAAGGATAGATATCTAGATCCATTCGACTATGAGTCATATGCAACTTGCGAGTCGTGTCTTCGTGGAAAACTAACCAACTCTCTATTTAGTGGAATTGGAGAAAGAGCCACTAAGCTATTGGAACTCATACATAGTGATGTATGTAGACCCATGTCAACTCATACCATTAGTGTTTACTCCTACTTCATTACCTTTACTAATGATTTCTCAAGGTATGGACATGTGTACTTAATGAAGTACAAGTCTGAGGCCTTTAAGAAATTCAGAGAGTATAAGAATGAAGTGAAGAACCAGATTGGAAAGAGTATCAAGACTCTTTGATCAGATCGAGGAGGTGAGTACTTAAGTACAGAGTTTACCCAATTCCTCAAAGGCCATGAGATTATATCCCAATATACACCTCCTTATACATCTCAACTCAATGGTGTATCTGAAAGGAGGAATCGTATGCTGTTATACATGGTACGATCCATGATGAGTTTCGCTGACCTACCAATCTCATTCTGGGGATATGCTATAGAGACCATAGCTTACCTTCTAAATAGAGTTCCAACTAAGTCGGTAGTGTCTACACTATATGAGATATGGAAAAAGAAGAAGCTCGATTTTAAGGTTGTTAAGATTTGGGGCTGCCCTGCCCACATTAAAAGGCACAACCCTGATAAATTAGAATCGAGGACGGAGCGGTGCAAGTTTGTAGGATACCCCAAGAAAACTTGTGGGTATTATTTCTATCATCTCGAGGACCAAAAAGTCTTTATAGCTAAGAGAGCGGTGTTCCTTGAAAAAGAATACATTTTTGGCAGAGACAATAGGAGCATGATAGAGTTGAGTGAGGTTGGAGAACCTAGCTCAAGCACCACTCTATAGCCCGAGTTCGTTAAAGTACCTAACACACAAGTTCCAACATTACGTAGGTCCGGCAAAGTATCCCATCCTCCTAAGAGATATGTGAGACATATTGGAGGAGAGGATATTGAGGATATTGATCCTCAAACCAACGAGGAGGTTATTATGAGTATAGACTCCGGGAAGTGATAAGAAGCTATGAATTCTGAGATGGATTCCATGTACTCTAACAAGGTTTGGAACCTAGTTGATGTGCTCGAGGGTATTGTACCCATCAGTTGCAAGTGAATCTTTAAGAAAAAGATCTGAGTAGATGGAAAGGTAGAGACCTATAAAGCAAGGCTAATGGCTAAGGGGTATCGTAATCCGAATTTTATTGGCTATTATAGCACACTATGATTATGAGATCTGGAAAAGGGACGTAAAAACTACATTTCTCAATGGTGTGCAGGTTGCTTAGATCCATTTATGGACTAAAGCAAACTTCCCAAAGTTGGAATATAAGATTTGATGAGGCAATCAGATCTTATGAATTCGTGAAGAATGAAGATGAGCCTTGTGTATATAGGTAGGTAAGCGGGAGCGCTATTACCTTGTTGGTGTTATATATGGATGACATCCTGATCATTGGGAATGATGTAGGAATGCTATCTATAGTAAAGGCTTAGTTATCCAGACACTTCTCTATGAAGGACTTAGGGGAAGCATCCTATATCTTGGGGATTCAAATCTATAGAGATAGATCCAAGAGGGTGCTTGGCTTGTCCCAATCTAGGTACATAGACACTATTGTCAAAAGGTTTGCATGGAAAATTATAAGAGATGTCTCATACCGATGAGACATGAGATATTGCTTTCTAGGAGTATATCGCCAAAGACTCATGAAGAAAGGGTGAACATAGATAGGATACCCTACGCCTCAACGATAGGGTCTATCATGTATGTCATGCTATGTATCAGGCCTGATATAGCGTATGCTTTAAGTGTCACCAGCAGGTATCAGGCAGATCTAGGCTTGGAGCACTGGAAAGCAATAAAGTGTATCCTTAAGTACTTGAGAAAGACTAAGGATTTTTTACTAGTATATGGAGGTAGTAGCCTTAGGCTTAAAGGCTACATGGACTCAAGTTTTCAGTCCGATGTCGATAATAGCAAGTCGAATTTAGGCTATGTGTACACCTTGAATGGAGGAGCAGTATGCTGTAAGAGTTCCAAGCAAGATACTATTGCTGACTCGACCACAAAGGCGGAGTACATTGCTGCAGTAGAGGCAGCAAAAGAGGGAGTCTAGATGAAGAAGTTCGTCATAGATCTAGGAGTTGTACCAAGCAGCGAGGAGCTGATTCCCTTATATTGCGACAACAACGGGGCGATTGCTCAAGCGAAGGAACTCAGGTCTCATTAGAAATCTAAGCATGTTCTGAGGAGGTTCCACCTAATCAGAGAGATCATGACCCGAGGAGATGTAGTAGTAGAAAGAGTTCCATATGAAGATAACATTGTAGATCCACTGATAAAACCGTTGTCTCAGATTGTCTTTGAGAGTCACAGGGGTCTGATGGTGATCAGACACATAGGTGATTTGGCTTTAGGTCAAGTAGGAGATTGCTAGTCATATGTGCCCTGCAAGCCAATCACGTGAGTGATGACACGTGTGACTTGACACGTAGTCTTTTTGCTTATTATATTTTGGCATTTATCATTTTATATTGCTTGTTGCATATATATATATATATATATATATATAATGACGTCTTTGGATCTATGCAATGGGAATTGGATCGTGATGAGATCACGATAATGAGACTGATTCGTCTTTAAACACAAATCCTAAATAATCTCAATCATAGGTTTTCGAGAGGGATATCGTGATAACTGGACAGATTGGTGTGCTATATACCCATCTATATGATGGATGCAGCTGGTCTCATAGTTGCTTGTGTGGGGATACTAGGGATATAGTATAGGTGCTAATTGGAGAATGAGTTCACTGATTGATTCGCTTACGGAATGCTGAATGGTTGATGATGCCTTATTGTCAGACAACGATTCCGTAGTCCTAGTGGTGTATCTGGTCCTTAAACTTGAGACACCAATGATGTCCTATATGAGTGCTCCACTCTTTGATACCGAACTTATTGGTTTTCATATCCCAGATCTAGCATAACTGGTCATCGGGAGTGGTAGTCAACCTTACGAGGGCTATTGAGTGTCGATAGTGGATCATCCACTCTCGGTGTCATGAGAGGAATGTCCCATGTGTTCTTGCTCAAACAAATCCCTAGTCATGGTCATTCGGATTAAGAGAGAAAGTGTTCTCTAGGAGAATCCGATTAGAGCAAGACTCGAGTAAAAATCGTATGGGTCTGACAACACCATGCCCGGTATACGGTCTCTGGGATATTAGATGGATGAGGGACTATAGGTACATGGTAACTGAGGACAAAGAGGTCCAATGGATTGGATTCCCTTGTATCGTTTGGGGACTACTGCATAGTGGCTTAGTACGTCCGTAGTCGATGAGTCGAGTGAATTATTATGGAGATAATAATTTACTGAGCCAGAAGGAATTCTGACAGGTATAACTCACGACCAGCTCGATATTGGGTCTAGAGGGTCACACACATATGAGAGGCATTGCAATGAGTAGAGGTTCGAATATGAGATATCCGCTGGAGTCTTTATCTTATTGGATATCCAATAAACCCCTGAATTATTGGATCTTATGGATGAGATCAAATAAGAGCCTATGTGAGATTATTGGATAGAGATCTACTAATCTAAGAGGCTTGGGTAGTTGGATGGAGATCCAATACCCAATAGGGGAGAATCCATTAGGGTTAAGTTGATAGGGGACCTCTATAAATAGGAGGAAATTAGTGGTTCATAGGCTATAGCCTTTTGCTTGTCTCTCCTATTCTCCTCCCCCTCTCCACCTCAGAGCAGGCTTGGAGTTTTGAGGAGCGTCGTCGCAGCCTTGCCATGTGGATCATTGCTAGAGAGTAGGGCACTTGACCAGCACCCTCGTTCACCCTCTCCTAGAGATATGCAGGGATTTCGGGATATACGATCTCCCTAAGTAACACAATCCATCTCACATGTGGTTTTCTGTTTCACGGAATTTTACACACCAATCTTCGCACAATGACGAACATATCTTTGGGAATTGGGGATTTTATTTTCTGTTCTTCCGCTGTGCATATGATGTCACCCCCCAAGATTATCCAACATGTCACACATGCCATCACTAACTTAATTGGCTTATAGTGCACCTATGACTAGTAATCTCTTACTTAGCCTAAAGCCAATCACCTACGTGTTTGATCCCCATCAGACTCCTATGATGCTCAAAGACAATCTAAGACAATGACTTTATTAGTAGATCTATGATGTTATCTTCAGATGGAACTCTGTCCACTATTATCATAGGCCACGATCTCTCTAATAAGTTGGAACCTTCTCAGAATACTTATGATAAGACCTAGGTTCTCTTATTTGAGCAATTGCATCATAGTTGTCACAATATAAGAGAATCGGCTACTCATTGTCCAGCATAACTCTTATATCATTGATGAACTTCTTCATCCAGACTCCCTCCTTTCCTGCCTCTACTACAGCAATATACTCTTCCTCTATGGTCGAGTTAGCAGTAGTATTTTGCTTGAAACTCTTCCAACATATTGCTCCTCCATTCATGATGAACATATACCTTGAATTAGACTTGCTGTCATTAGCATTGGATTGGAAACACAAGTTCGTGTAGCCCTCAACCCTAAGGCTACTTCCTTCATATATCAATAAAAGATCCTTAGTCCTTCTTAAGCACTTAAGGATATACTTTACTACTTTTCAATGCTCCAAGTTTAGATCCGCCTGATACTTGCTCATAATACTTAGAGCATGTACTATATCAAACCTAACATATAGCATAACATACATGATAGACTTTATCACGGAGGCATAGGGTATCCTATCCATGTCTACTCTTTCTATAGGAGTCTTTGGAGAAATACTCTTTAAAAGGTATATCTCATGTCTCATCGATTTACGACATCTCTTGAAATTTTTCATGTCAAAACTTTTGACAATAGTGTCTATGTACGTGGACGAGGACAAGCCAAGTATCCTCTTGGATATATATATATATATATATATGAATCCTTGAGATATATGTGTTAGGATCAAGAGCACTAAGAGGGGGGGTGAATTAGTGCAGTGGAAATCTTTCGACGATTAAAACTTCGTTCGTACGATAAAGATGATTTCGGTATAAAAGCCGATTCTAAGATTACTTTAACTTAAGATTAAGCGAGATGATGTTAAAGTAAATCTATGAAGGCAGTTTGCAGTTATGATAGAAATCAGAATGTAAGCGCAAACTGAAGTACAACGTTCGTACGAAAAAACCGGTTTACGTCTAAATGCCGATTCTGAAAATACTGAGCTTTGAAATGCGTTTTGTAAATGTGCAGAAGACAGTTTGCAGTTATGATGAGAATCAGAATGTAAGCGCAAACTGAAATATGATGTTTGTACGAGATAGCCGATTTACATCTAAACGCAGATTCGGAAAGCACTGAACTTAGAAGCTTGATCGTAAAAGTGCAGAATGCAGTAAGCTATAGAGGAGGTTTGCAGTAAGGATAAAATACTCAAAGTAAATGCAAACCAAAATTTAGAGTGGTTCGGT
>LVTN01001865.1:0-10652 GCA_001649415.1 Musa itinerans | reverse complement strand
GTGTGCAGGATTAACTACGATGGCAGTAAGACATGCAGTAGGTGTTGCGCCGGAGTCAAGACCAAGATCACATTAGGGGTTCGAGAGTTCATCGGAAGTCTGGACGGTCGTCGGAGGTTCTATAGGAACAATCTGAGAAGTCCAGGAGCTTGCTAAAGAAGCTCGTCAGAACTCGCCAAGAGGATCGTCGCAAGTCCAGGAGTTTGTCGGGAGTCCGCTGGAGCATCGCTGAGGGTTCGTTAGATGTTCGCCGGAAGTTTCCCAGAAGCTCGCCGGAAGAAGCGATTAATGCACAGGAACACGATTTGCAGTATTAATGTCTTTATTGTTGTAGTTAGCATGAAGATTAAGTTAGGATTGGGAGGTGATCCCATTAACTTAATCTGGGGCCAACTGGGCCCTTAATAGATGCAAACTAGACCGAATGGATCAACCCATTTGGACCCAGAATTCCTGACCGACGGTGGCACTACCCAAGCGACTCGGTCTCCCAGGAGTTCTGGGCAGTTGAACCGCCCCTGTCAGGCGGTGGTACCGCCAGTAGTTATTACTACAAGCGGTGGTACCGCCCTTGTAAAGCGATGGTACCACCTGAGCTCGGTCTCCGAGCGAAGTCAAGCGGTGGTACTGCCTAGACTGAGCGGTAGTACCACTTAGTGATAGTTGATAGGCGGTAGTACCGCCTAGTTAGGGCGGTGGTACCGCCAGGAACCCCGAAAATCTGGGAGATGACACTTTTGAGCTCCAAATTCAAACTGATTGGGGCCTATATAAACCCCACCCTTTCCTGCATGAAAGGGCACCGAAAGCTTGCTTTTATTCTGAGTATTTGAGAGCTTAAAAGTGTTGTAAAAGGCTAGAAGTTCTTCTCCCTCTTTTTTTCTAAGTATTGATCATTCAAGTGAGGAGTGAAAATCTGTAAGGGTTGTCTCCTAAGCCCGTCAAAAGGAGAAAAGCTGTAACAGGGTGGTTGGCCTTTGCCTATTGAAGGAAGGCCTCTAGTGGACGCCGGTGACCTCGTCGGAGGAGGAAGCCAAAAGTGGATGTAGGTCAAGATTGATCGAACCACTCTAAATCTCAGTTTGCATTTACATTCTGCTTTTTATCTTAACTGCAAACTGCCTCCGTTGCTTTACATCAACTATACTTTTGTTTGCTCTCAAGTTAAAGATCTTTCCAAAATAGTTTTTGTATGAAGTCTTTTTGAACCGACGAAAGTTTTTCACTGTACTAATTCACCCCCGCCCCCTATTAGTGCTCTTGATCCTAATAGATATATCCCACATATCTCTTAGGAGGATGGGGATACTCTACCGGACTTACATAAGTCAAAACTTGTGCACTCGGTACTTGAATAAACTCGAGCTATGGAATGGTGCTTGAGCTAGGTTCTCCAACCTCACTCAACTCTATCACACTCCCACTATCTCCACCAAGAATGTGTTCCTTCTTAAGGAACACTACTCTCTTGGCTACAAAGACCTTTTGGTCCTCGGGATGTTAAAAATAATACCCACAAGTTTCCTTGGGGTATCCCACGAACTTGTACAACTCTGTCCTGGATTCCAATTTGTCAAGGTTGTGTCTCTTAACATGGGTAGGGCTGGCCCAAATCTTAACAATATTAAGATCGGGCTTCTTCCCTTTCCACATCTTATATGGTGAGATACTATCGACTTAGTTGGAACTTTGCTTAAAAGATAAACTATGGACTCTAGGGCGTATCCCTAGAATGAGACTAGTAAGTTAGCAAAACTCATTATAGACTACACCATATCTAACAGTGTGTGATTCCTCCTTTCGGATATACTATTAAGCTAAGGTGTATAAGGAAGTGTCTATTGGGATTGAATCCCATGGTTCTTGAGGAACTAGGTGAACTTTGTACTCAAGTGCTCACCTCCTTGATCTGATCGAAAAGTCTTGATACTCTTTTCAGTTTAGTTCTCTACTTCATTCTTATACTCCATGAATTTCTCGAAGACTTCAGACTTATACTTCATCAGGTATACGTGTTTGTACCTAGATAAATCGTTAGTAAAAGTAATAAAGTAGGAGTAACCATCTATGGCCTGAGTTGACATGAGACCATATACATCACTATGTATGAGTTCCAACAGCTCAATAGCTCTCTCTCCAGTTTCACTAAATGGAGAATTGGTCAGTTTTCCACAAAGGTAAGGTTCATAAGTTGCATATGACTCATAACCGAATGGATCTTGGTATCTATCTTTTAACAACTTTTGAATTCTTCCCTCATGGATATGACCTAGCCTATAATGCCACGGGTATGCACTATTCATCTCATCTTGTTTCCTCTTGAACACACTTACATTCATGATATATGGAGTAGTGTATTATACAATGTTCCTCTTGTGATGATCTTATCATCTTATAATATTGAATAACCATTGTTCTCAAAAACCACTTTATATTCACTAATTGTCAAACATGAAATAAAAATAATATTTTTGATAATAGAAGGAACAAAATATCATGCATCTTGTTGAATCTCGGATTTTGATGATGAAACTAATTGATAGAGTTTATGATCTAATCTATGTTTTGAGTGATGTAGGTGTAGCTTCGATCATGAAGAGACAATTAAAGCAAGAAGAATCAATGTTGGGCTTGAGTAGAACATTTCAGAAGATTGGATGTTGAGCCGGAAGATCGGTCGATGTGTCGACAGAAGGCTTCGTACCATGAGTTTGGGCATCGGGCCTAGAAGAGCAGACATTGTGCAAAGGAGATCGGAGTTGTAGAGGTCAACATGCCGATTAGGCAAAAGGCTGCAAAAGAGGACGATGAGCTAAAGGATTGGACGAAGCATTGATAAACCAATGATATGCCAGACAACATGTGATTAATGCTTTATAATAATTGTCTAAATTGAAGTAGTTTTAAATTGTAATTGGGTTGAAATTAGGCCAACTCAATTATGAGGCCATTGGCCTAAGTTAGGGCTGAGTTGGGCTAGATGGATGGCCCACTCGACCACTTGGAGCCATGCCAAGCGGTGGCACCGCCTGGGGTGGGCGGTGGTACAACCCAGACTGGGTAGTGGTACCGCCGATAGTTAATGCTACCAAGCGGTGGTATTGCCTTGTCAGGTTGTGGTATCGCCTTGTCATGTAATGGTACCGCCAGAGCCTAATCTCCAAGGCTCTGTCAAGTGGTAGTATTACCAGACTAGATAGTGGTATTGCCCAGTGTTAGAGTGTCAGGTGGTAGGACCACCCAGTACTGGCGATGGTATCGCCAGTACCTCAAAAACCCAAGATGAGACCAGTTTTGCTCAAAATTTGAATCCATTTGGGGCCTATAAAAACCCCACTCATCCCTGATCAGTAAATATATCAACTAAGAATAAAAATTGAGAGAAACACTATTGTAATATTGTGAGAATTCCCCTCCTCTAGCTCTAAGGGTTGATTTCAATTTAAGAGAGGGGTGAGTGGGTTGTAAAAGTTATCTCCTAAACCAGTGAGAAAGAGAAAATAGTTGTAAGAGGGTAGTTGGTCTTCGTCCATTGAAGAAAGATCGTTAGTAGATGTCACTGTCCTTAACGGAGGAGGAATCGGGAGTGGACATAGGTCATGATAACCAAACCACTATAAAACTCGATTTGCATTTATTTCATATTTTTTATTTATATTGTAAACTGATTTACTTGCTTACTACTTTCACTAGTTTTATGAATGCACTTTCAAGTCAAGCATATTTTCGATATGATTTTATCGAATGAGATTTTCGAATCATTGAGCTTTTTACGAAAGCACTAATTCACCCCCTCGGCCCCCTCTTAGTGCCAACTTGGTCCTAACAGTTAGTATCAGAGCTAGTTTCTCTCTATTTAGTTTAACACCTAAGAGAGATGGCTTTTCTCGGCTTTCAAGAGGGTTTTTCCATCACTCGTCCTCCTATGTTCAATGGGACAGATTACACTTATTGGAAAACTCGGATGAGAGTTTTCTTGCTTTCTTTGAACTTTGATTTATGGAATATTATTGAACTTGGTTTTCAAACCCCCTCTAAACCTATGAACGAATGGAATGACTTTAAGAAAAAATTGTTTTCTTTAAATGTGAAAGCTATGAATGCTTTGTTTTGTGCTTTGGATAAAAATGAGTTTAATCGTATTTCGACTTGTGAAACTACACATGACATTTGACACACTCTTGAAGTCACACTCGAAGGCACAAGTAGGGTTAAAGATTCTAAAGTTAATTTTTTGATGCATAATTTTGAATTGTTTCGTATGAAACCAAGCGAAATCATTAGAGACATGTACACCCATTTTATAGATGTCATCAATAGTTTAAAAGCACTTGGTAAAAGTTTTTTGAATTTTGAACTTGTTAATAAAATACTAAGATCCCTTCCAAAATGTTGGGATCTGAGGCAATACAATAGGCAAAAGACTTAAACAAGTTTTCACTTCAAGAACTTATCGGGTCTTTGATGACCTACGAAATTACTTATGTGGTACATGATGAACTTGAGAATAACCTTCCAAATAATAGGAAGGATTTTACACTTCGAATAAAAGAAGACCACTCGAGCGAAAGCTCAAGTGATGATGACCTTGAACACCTAACAACAAAAGTTAAAAAGTTCATAAAATAAGAATCAAAAAATAAAAATGAACTTAAAAAGAAGAGGTTGCCAAAGAAGAAGAAGACACTCAAAATGACTTGGGATAAATCGAGTATATCCGAAAACGATGAGTAAACTAACAAAGATAAAATGGTGAACTATGCCTTGGAGGCTCTCGACGATGAGGGAAATGACTCACCTGAAACCTCTTTACCTTACAATAAAATTACTTGAGTTGTTTGATGATTTTAAATTAGTTAGTAAGAGATATATATGAAAGAAAAACTTGAGTATGCTCATATGAAATCAATCACAAGAATTGAAACAAATGAAAAGAGGAAAATATTTTTTCTTGAAAAGTTCTCTTTCTTTAAAGCTTTGGCATTTTTTATTAAGAGATTGATGAATCGAGTTATATAATTTAGAATCTCTTGAAAGTGATTTTGATGATTTGACAAATTGAAAGAGTTGAAAATAATGATGAATATTTTGAAAATAAATATTTGTATCATGCTTGATGGTTTTACATTTTAAAATTATGCATGATGAGTTGAAGTAATGATGTTTTAAAAAATATTTATTCAAATATACAAATCGACAATCTTTTTGTCACATGAATTATGATTCCTTCACTTGATGACTTGATATTTCTTTTGCATGAACCAAGTTCTCCTTCTTATCGTTTACTAAAGAGAAGAATTTTCTAAATGAATCATGATTTTTCAGAATTATAACTTAATTTTTTTTATGATTCATGATGAACTGAGATATATTATACATGAATCAAGATCCTTTATGTGTTCTCTCATGACTCTTTTTGCTATAGGAAAGTCTTTATTTATATTATGATCTTGAATTCTCGATATTTAATACTTGGGATTTTTTTATGAATCAAGATCTTTGATCTTCTAAGATTTATTTTTATTATTTACTAAAAGGGAGATTTATCAAAATAAATCATGTCTTTTGGTATTCATGACTTAATCTTTTATGATCTTTGATATTATATCTTTCATGATATGATTCCTTTGTATTTATGGGTTGTATGCCACATGTAATTATTAAAATATTTTGCACTATTGTATCATTCCCTTCCTTTTGAGAATAACAAAGGGGGAGAGAAAATTGCTATCTTGCTATCTCAAGAAAAGAAAATTGCTAGCTTACAAAGAAAGGCAAAACTTGAAAGCTTGCACATCTCAAAGGAGAAAGTCTTGTTAGCTTGCACATCACAAAAATTAGCAAAAAGGTGCTAGCTTACACATTATAAAGAGAAGCAAAGACTTTAATAAACTTCATATTCTCAAAAAACTTGCTAGCTTGCGCAGTGCAAAGGAAACAAAAATTGCTAGCTCAAACATTGCAAATGGAGCAAAAAATTACTAGCTTACATTTCTCAAAAGAGAAGAAAGAACTCACTAGCTTACATGTTATAAAGTGACGAAAAATTTGCTAAATTCCTAAGCTTTCATATTTTTAAAATTTGATAGTTGCACTTCTCCTTTTTGTTGATGACAAAGGGGGAGAAGTTATGATGACGATCATGCATGGAATAATATATTGAAATTTTGATTATGCATGATTTTATGATGATATGTTGCTTGGATTCATAATTTATTTTTGAATTTATATTTCTATCAATATGACATATTGATAAGGGGAGTTTGGTTTAAACTCCATTATCAATTAGTTGTCATCATCAAAAAGAAGGAGATTATTAAATCTCATATTTTGATGATGAAAGCAATTGATAGAGTTTATGATCTAATCTACGTTTTGAGTGACGCAAGACTAGCTTCGATCATGAAGAGATAATTAAAGCAAGAAGAATCAATGTTGGGCCGGAGTGGAATATGTCAGAAGATTGGACGTCGAGTTGGAGGATCGGTCATCAGCAGAAGGCTTCATGCCATGAGTTTAGGCATCGGGCCTAGAAGAGCAAACATTGCACTAAGGAGATCAGAGTTGTGGAGGTCAACATGCTGATTAGGCAAAAGGCTACAAAAGAGGATGATGTGTCGAAGGATTGGACAAAGCGCCGATGAACCAATGACATGCCAGATAACATGTGATTAATGCTTTATAATAATTATCTAGATCGAAGTAGTTTTAAGTTGTAATTAGGTTAGAATTATGCCAACTCAATTAGGGGGCCAATGGGCCTAAGTTATGACTGAGTTGGGTCGGATGGATGGCCCACTCGGCCACTTGGAGCCATGCTAAGTGATGGTACCGTCCAGGGTGGGTGGTGGAATTGCTTGAGGCTCAGCCTCCCAAGTGGTCTGGGCAGTGGTACCACCGACAATTAATGCTGTTAAGCGATGGTACTGCTTTGTTAGGTGGTAGTACCGCCAGAGCCCAATCTCCAAGGCTCTGTCAGGTGGTAGTACCACCAAACTAGGCGGTGGTACCACCTAATGTCAGAGTGTCTGGCGGTAGTACCGCCCAATACTAGCGGTGGTACTGCTAGTACCCCAAAAACCTAGGGTGAAACTATTTTGACTCGAAATTTGAATCCATTTGGGGCCTATAAAAACCTCACTCATCCCTACTCAGTAAATACATCAACTGAGAACATAAATTGGGGAAAACACAGTTATAATATTGTGAGAATTCCCCTCTTCTATCTCTTAAGTATTGATTTCAATTTAAGAGAGGGATGAGTGGGTTGTAAAGATTATCTCATAAACCTATGAAAGGGAATAAAAGTTATAAGAGGGTAGTTGGTCTTCGTCCATTGAAGGAAGACCATTAGTGGATGTTGGTGGCCTCAACGGAGGAGGAATCAGGAGTGGACATAGGTCACGATGACCGAACCACTATAAAACTCAGTTTGCATTTCTTTCATGCTTTTCATTTATATTGCAAACTGATTTACTTGCTTATTACTTTCATTACGCTTACGAACACGCTTTCAAGTCAAGTATTTTTTGATATGATTTTATCGAACGAGGTTTTCGAATTGTCGAGGTTTTTACGAAAGCACTAATTCACCCCCCCTCCCTTCTTAGTGCCAAGTTGGTCCTAATACATCCAATATAATAGTAGCTCCACCAATCAAATGTAAGGTGACCTTGCCGATAACAACAGTAGCAACTCTTGCTCTATTGTCAATATTAAGGTCCATCTCGCCTCTGGCCAATCTCCTAGGTCTTATCAGAACCTGAAATGAATTACAGATGTGGTAAACACTACCGATATCTAATACCCATATGTTATCATAAGAATATAACAAATAAAGACTGATCATGAATATACTTGAAGCTTCTCTAAGTTTTTGTTTCGCCTTCTCTACAAGGTACTCTTTGTAGTTCCTCTTATAGTACTCGTCTTTGTCGTAGTGGAAGCATTGGCTTTTGTCCTTTGCTGGGTCCTTTTTAGCAACCTTTACTTTACCCGGTCTACCCTTACACTTGCCCTTCTTAATAGTGCTCTTAGCCTCCCTCAATCTATTGAGGAGCTCAGGGAGAGTCACCTCAAGCTTGTTCATATTAAAATTCATGATGAATTGAGAAAATAAATCTAGTAGGGATTGAAGCATAAGATCCACACACAAGTTATTCTCTAAGATCATTTCTAGACCTGTTAGTTTTTCTATCTGCTCAATCATTTTAAGGGCATGGTTCTGAACCGGTGTCCCCTTAGTCATCCTAGCATGGAAGAGATTCTTAGATATCCATATCATTGAGTCATTCTCTGTTTCTCAAACAATTTACGAAGATACAGGAGAATAGATCTGTCATCCATCTTTTTATATTGTCTCTATAACTCGGGAGTTATGAAGCCTAACATGTAATACTGAATAAGAGTATAATCATCTATATACGTCACTTAGCGAGCGATCTCATCCTCGCTTGCTCCTTCCTCGGGTGTAGGCATTATATCAAGGATGTACGCAATCTTCTTTACCATGAGAATGATTCTCAAGTTGTGAATCCAATCCATATAATTTGGACCAATGAGGCAGTTGACATCAAGTATGCCATGTAATAGATTTGAAAGTGACATTTTCTAAAGACAAATATATAGGACCTAAATAACTTTCCGCTTGAAGAACTTATTGGGTCTTTGATGACCTATGAAATAATGTGCAAGGCACATGATAAACTTGATGAATATAAGAATAACCTTCCAAAGAATAGGAAGGATTTAACACTTCGAACAATAGAAGACCACTCGAGCGAAAGCTCAAGTGATGATTACTTAGAACTTTTGACAAAAAAACTTAAAAAGTTCATGAAAAAGACTAATTCTAAAAATGAATTTAAAAAGAATTTGTTGTCAAAGAACAAGAAAGCATTAAGGTGACTTGGGATGAAATGAGTGCATCCGAAGACGAGGAGCAAACCGATGAAGATGAAGTGGTAAACTTCTCTTTGATGGCTCTCACGACGAGGTAAATGACTTAATTGAAATGTCTTTATCTTACAATAAATTATTTGATGTATTCAATGATTTATATGATGAATGTAAATTAGTTAGCAAAAATTTTAAATTACTAAAAAAGGATTATGCTTCTCTTTCTAATGAATTTGAAAATTTTAAAAATGGGCATGATAATTGCATGTTAAGTGCTTACACTAAATGTGAAGAGTCAGATTCATACAAAAAGGAAAATTTACTATTACAACAAACTTTAGAAAAAATTAAAATTGATAGCAAATCTTTAAACATGATTCTTGCCAATAAGAGTCATGTTCATAGTAAGAAAGGAATTGGCTTTGTGAGTAACACTCAACAAAAGCCAACTATTTTTGTTAAATGATTGACATTACATATTTCTTTTGAAAATAAATATAATTTTTGTGGTAGACATGATCATTTTACATATAAATGTTCATTTAAAAGATATGACTTGCATAAATTGGTTTGGGTTCCTAAAGGAACCATAAATGACCTTATGCCAAAAATTAAGATAGATAGATCTAATCATGAGGGGCCCAAAGTTAATGGGTACCTAGAACAAACCCACCATTCTTGTAGACATCTCTAAAATTGAAAGCTAACAGCAAAGGATAATTTTTTTATTGTGGATGCTCAAGGCTTATGAACGAAGATCCAACACATTTCACAAAGCTCACTAGCCGAAATAAAATGATTTTGAAAATACTTTATATTTAAATCATGCTTGATGATTTAAAATAATAATGATTTTTGTGATTTATGGTTTATTGATCTTGATGATTTCTATGATGAAATTTGCTCTTTCGGTTTTAAACGATGATGCATGTTTTTATTTGTCATAAAAACATGGGCATGCTTGTATGAAATCAAATCACATAAATTAAAACATATAAAAAGGGAATGCATTTTGAAATTTTCTATTTCTCTATCTTATCGATTTTTCAATAAGAGATTGATAAATTTATTTATGCCATTTTGAATCTCTTGAAAGTGATTTTAATGATTTGATGATTTAAATTTGAATGAGTTTTATCCTAATCATGATCCTGATTTCTCGATATTTGATATTTGAGATTTTTTTATGAATCAAGATCTCTTACTCTTTATTCTCGTATAATTATTGCATTTTATTTAAGAGGAGATTTTCTATATGAATCATGAGATTTCTTATGCATGAATCAAGATATTCTACCATTCTATTCTCCTATGTTTCTTTCCACTATTTGATTTATCCAAATGAATCATAATTTTTCTTTTGATGCACTTTAATGTTTTGAAATTATGATTATGTATGCAATACTCATGATTTTATTATGATGATATATATGATGTATTGCATATGATGCGAAACATGATTAAAATTGCTTTGACTTGAATTTAATTTGAATTCAAGGTTCATTTCAATATGACATATTGATAGGAGAGTTTAGTTTAAACTTCGTCATTAATTGATTGTCATCATCCAAAAGGGGGATATTATTGAATCTTGGATTTTAATGATGAAATCAATTGATGAGTTTATGATCTAATATGTGTTTTGAGTGACGTAGGACTAGCTTCGATCATGGAGAGATAATTTGATTAAAGTAGGAAGAATCAATATTGGGCCGAAGTAAAATATGTCAGAAGATTAGATGTCGAGCCGAAGG